>BRDA01003182.1:65762-77208 GCA_036984385.1 Crenuchus spilurus
CGAGAATATAACACATATTAACACAGACAAAAAATTGAATTAGTTCTGTTTGGATTTATAGATCACAAGGATTATGAGACATATCAGAGTGTGGCTATTGACTCCAGCAGAACTATCTATTGGTGGAACAGACAGTCTTCGGTTACTATAAAACAGTTAGTCTACATGTGCAATAATGGCCTATCTAACCCATTAGTGCACCTGTAGATAATATTTACATTTACAGCTTTTGGTAGACGCTCTTATCCAGAGTGATGTACAACAGTGCTTTGTTTACATTAAGAGAATTAGCTAGTACAGACAGGTTAGAGTCCAAACTACTCTTCAGGTCAGACAGTGTTAGAACTAAACCATCACTAATACCTAGAAAGAAGGAAAGATACACAATTATACACAATATAAGAGCATTACAATGCATTACAATAAGTGTTTTAAACTAGTGCTCGCTTACAGTAAGTGCTCCACAAAGAGATGGTCCTCGTTCTGCATTTGAAGACTGTGAGGGACTCTGCAGGTGGGAGTTCATTCCACCACCTTGGTCTAAGGACAGAGAAGAGTCTTGATGCTTATCTTCAACGTGTCTTGAAGGATGTTGGGTGGAACCGAGTCGTACTAGAAGCTCAAAGGGTTCGAGGTGTGACTCCAGACTTGATCACTGCCATTAGGTAGGGAGGGGCTGGTCCATTTCTTGCTTTGTAGGCGAGCATCAGGGTTTTTAATCTGATGCGAGCAGCTACAGGAAGCCAGTGAAGTGAAGGCAGCAGTGGAGTGATGTGGGAGAACTTTGGCTGATTGAAGACCAGCTGAGCAGCTGCATTCTGGATCAGCTGCAGGGGCCTGTTATATACACATTATTATCAAACTGTAGAATAGCAAAATGTGTAGTTTTTTTAACAGTGTTAGGATTAGGCTTTTGACCAGCATTAGAGTTGGGAATAGGGTGAGGATAGTTGAGGTTCAGGTTAGTGGTTACGGTTACTGACAATGAAGTCAACTAATAGATATAAATTAATCAGCTTGTTTTGGGAAAAGTGGACATCAGATTCTATGTGCCTGTGATGAGAAAAACCATACAGAAAGTGCAAAAAAAAACATCTGTGATGGCATGGGGGTGCATTAGTGCCCGCAGCATGAGTGATCTGCATATATGTGAAGGTATCATTGATGCAGAGGCTTATACTGGTATTTTGGAGAGACATTTTCTGTCATCAAGATGAGGTCTTTATCCAGGAACTCAGGATAATGCCAGATCTGATTCTGCATGAGTGACAACAGTGTGGCTTCATAGACATAGAGTGTGTGTTCTTACTCAGCCTGCCTGCAGTTCAGATCTGTTTCCTGTTGAAAATATATGGCACATCATAGGAGACTCGGACAATGGCAACCATGAACTGTTCCACAGCTGAAGTATTGTTTACAGCAAGAATGGCAAAAATTATACTGCAAGAAACTGCAAACAATTAAAAATATATAATTACAATTAAAGGGGATGTGACCCAGTAGCAAACATGTCTCTGAAACAGAGTGTGTTGAAGGCATCACTTTATAAATTTGTTTATATTTAAGAAATAGCATTCATTATTAAACACACTGAAAATCTTTTCTTCGTCATTTTGTTTGTTAAATAAAGGTTTGAGTGAATTAACAAATAATACATTTTAGGTTTTATGGCATTTTTAGAAATTGTCCCAACTTTTCTGAAACAGTGTCCAGACTGTAGATGATTCTAAAATGACTGAGGAGAAAAGGATAATGGCTAACAAGATAATAATAATAATAATAATAATAATTTATTTTATTTCAAGGCGCCTTTCTGGACACTCAAGAACACTGTACATTACAATAAAATACTGGTAAAATGTCCCATTAAATTAAATTTATAGATGAGTTTTTTTTTTGGTGTATGGAGCCAAATATGGAAGTTTTGTTCATTTGAAAAAAACTAATTGAAACTGAATGTTCAGGTATTTGGCTTCAGCTCTAAAAAATACAACAATATATTAAACATATAAATAAGTGTAACAAATGTTTTTTTTCAGCTTATATACAAAAATAGTTAACCCAGCTAGCTAGTTTTTCTTAAATGCATGCTGGAGCCAGCAGCGGACGCCATCGCACGCAGAAGAATGTACCAACATATTTTTCATGCAGGCATGTTGAGAGAGCCCTCCGACAGAAGTCATCAACCTCATTTGTTATGCTGTGCCCCTTTCTGTTGATGCTGCACCTCCACGCAAGATCAAAGCCAAAAGTATGAAACTGAAAACTATGATCTGAAAGTGAAAAAAAGAACAAAATGTGAAAAAAGATTTGAAACCAAATTAAAAAATTAGAAACTTAACATTAAAACACGTTGGAGAGACTATGTCTCTCGACTGGCCTGGGAACGTCTCGGTGTTCCACCCGAGGAGCTGGCTGAAGTGTCTGGGGAGAGGGAGGTTTGGGTTTCCCTGCTTAGACTGCTACCTCCGCGACCCGGCCCCGGATAAGCGGTTGATAATGGATGGATGGATGGATGGACATTAAAACATAAAACCTGCACCTTAAAATCTCAAATATCAAAATACGCAAGAAAGTGAAAAATGAAAACATAATTTATTGAAAACAATTCCTAAATTCAGTCCAGCTTATATATAACCAGAAAAAAACATTTTTCGCAGAACATCTGATTGTGTAGGTTTGATAAAAGAGATAAATTGGGGTTAATACTGGGCCCCAAATTGTATATTGCAGGCGCAACTTAAGACTTTTGCTTATAACCACTGAGTGTTATCAGTAATCGGTTTGGTGTATAGTTTATGATATTTAAATCTACACTATTCAAGTGAGTGTTTCTTAATCAAAAATGTTCCCAAACTTTTGAATGGTAGTGTATATGGTGTTTCAAACCCGTCTGACACTAAATGCTCAAATGTTTCTAGATTATTCCGATTCTGCCCATAGCGGTCCAAAACAGTTCGGCTGAAGATGGGAGTAGATAAAGAATCCAATTATCATCTTACTTGTCCAGGCTTTGATGAATAAGGCCAAGGCTTTGCTCTTTCATCTCTTCATCACGCCATCCTGCTACCTGCTGCAAACTTTGTATCAGGACCCCACACTACTCTCAGTTCCCCACTTTGTGTGTGTGAGAGAGAGAGTGTGTCTTCCTTAGTGCCAGCTGTGATTAATCTCTCCCTCTCTCTCTCTCTCTCTCTGTCTCTCTCTCTCTCTCTCTCTCTCTCTCTCTTTCTCTCTCTCTCTCTGACTGTGCTTGGCACTGTGTTGCAGATTGGTAACAGGTGGGTGTGTTTGCTTGGCGAGTATTTGATAAAGAGATACTCCCTGTGTTCCTTGATGCTGATGGAGATATTATCCAGCCGGGCACCTACACACATGCACACACAGCACACACTGCTTTCTGAGTGTCTACTGTTGTGTTTTGAGGGTAAAGCCTGGATGGATTTCAGAGGAAGACTGACAATCAGACATGCATTTTGTTATATTTTTGCTTTACATTATTTTTGCTTTATGTTTAAAAGTATAGAATTACAGTCAGAATCACTTCTAGGGGCACTTAAAAGTGTAAAAAAAATGTGTTAGCAAAGAAATAAGCAATGCACAATGACAAAAGAATTTTCATATAAACTTCATATAAAACTGATGGCCAATACAATCCAAAAGAATGATTGCCTACATGAAGGCTGTGCTGATTGGCCAAATTATGTCATGTGTTGTCTTTTTTACATGTATTATTTACATTCTACACCTTTTCTTATTATTTTGCATTTTGTATTGTGTGTTAAAATATGACATGGTCATATTATTTTTTGGGGAAAGAGCACCCACCTCTAGTGGTGCTTCAGTGTTTCATCTGCAAATGTGCAACTGTTCTTAAATAGATTCATTTCTTTCTATCTATGATATCACACACAATACACTGACATAGTACAAACCGGATTCCAAAAAAGTTGGGACACTAAACAAATTGTGAATAAAAACTGAATGCAATGATGTGGAGATGACAAATGTCAATATTTTATTTGTAATAGAACATAGATGACAGATCAAAAGTTTAAACTGAGAGAATGTATCATTTTAAGGGAAAAATATAAGGGAAAAAGATGCTGATGTGAGAGTGTTCAGCCACATGGGCGCTGTTGTTTAAGGACCAGTTCAGCAAAAAATATTACCCCAGATAGCTAATCAGTCAAGATGTGTTTGCAGTCTGGAGGCTCTCAAGCTGCTCAAATAACATGCAGTTCTTAATTAAAGCTGCACAGACTAGTCAGTGTGGTTTAGGCCACAGTATGACTGTGAACTATAAATATTAACCCTTTGGAGTCTGAGGGTATTTCAGACACTCTGATGTAGTCTGACATGGCTTGACGTTTTTACAAATTACAAACATCTAAAATATTTTTCCCCAAAGTGTTACACAGGCTTTACTTCAGCACAAACTCAGCAACAACAGTGTCAAAACAGTAAGAGTCATAAATCTATATTTCTCTAAACTTAGACTTTCCAAAAACCTATTTTCAGATGTGCTGATATATTGTGAAAAAACACTCTAAACATTTCTAGCCAAGACTTTTGAGCTCTAAACTGAATAAAAAGAGGTGTTGTCTACACACTGCTCATTACAGTTTTTAGACATTGTATGTGGTTTTATTTCTAAAGCTTAACAAAAGATTTGCTTTCAGTGGTTCCAAGATTGAATCCTTGAAGTAGAAGTAGTAGATCCTTTAAGGTTTATGGTATATTTTGTTTTGTTTCTAGAATAAAATCTCGCAGAGGAATATGGGTGTTTTTGCAGAATTTCGGTGTAGTCCCCACCGGCGGGAACACCGACTCCAGAGGGTTAATAAAACTTGCAGTGCAGTTCTGAGTTTGATGAGTGATCTCAAATCAGATTCATCTCTATTTTACAATGGCCATTGACCCTAAAACTGATTCTACATCAGTACTCCTACTCCTGAGGTGGTATGTGACTACAGCCCCTTTATCTAAAATGATGTATTTATTCTAAAATAGAAGAAGAGTTATTTATACTGTACATTAGAATTTAGTACAATTACAATACAGTACATTGTCAAGGCTATGAGACCTATGGATCCAAGGAAAATGTGGTCATTTATTTTTACAGCAATGATTTGGGTGATTATTGACTTCTAGTGTTTGTTAGCATTGTTAATATTGAAGCTCCAGTATGAAAGAAGAAACATATGTCCAAATAGGTCTTGACTGACTCTGTACATCTGAGGAAACCTTTACAGCATAAATTAATAAAGGTCCAGGTTTCTAACCCTTTAGTTTTTTACAATAGTAAGACCAGGTTGGTTATGCAGCCCAGGACTGAGAAAAGAAGTTCTGTGCACAGGTTCACAGACTTTACTGTAAAAAAAATTGAATGCTCTAAACTTTTCAGCTCGATTAGCAGTGAATAAATGCAGTCATTTTAATACCAATAATGTAGCAGCACTGCATCATATAGTAAGTGCTGTGTGTGCATGTGTTTTAGTGAGAGAGAGAGGAATTGATGGCTCAAGTTCTACTTCTAGATTATGATTGCTTTACTAATTAAACAGTTCTTAATCAGCGGCTCCCATTAATTTCTCCCTCACCATGCTTTAATACATCCTCGTGCTACAACATGCAAACACAAACACTCCAGATCACTGATTCACACCCACGTTCTGCCATATACATGTGCATCTGAGAGCTGTTATAACCCTTCACGTTCTCCAGAGTGAGAAAGCAAATGAAAAAAGAGTGAAGAGTAAAATAAATAAAAAACGACTGTAGTACACATGGAAATAAAAAAAATACAGTATACACAGGCCGTTCTGTGTCAGCACAGTCACACAGTCTGAAGATGTGTTGATAGGTGTGAGTAGTATATTGGTTTTAAAGTGAGTATTGGTTTGATGGGTGCAAAGCATGATGTTTGAGTTAACAGGTTCAAACAGGCTTTGAGCACTCTTATCAGCCACCCCTTGCGCCTTTTTGCATTTTGTATTGCTGTCGCTTTTATTCTTTACGTTTTCTGGATAACTGGAGTGACTAAATGTAAAGTATTTCAGCTGAATTCTAATATCATCTTCTCTTCTGAAGACGTACTCATTAATGAACATGTGGGAAGTGATGTTTGGGGTTATATTTCCAGAAATAAGATTCTCAGCCAAATTATATTTGGCAGAGATAACGTCAAATATGTTTTTCTCTCTGGCTAAGCTCTCTGAAGTCACCGTGAAAGACTGAACTAATTTTGTTGGATGCTCAAGAAGGAACAAGTGCACAATTTCCAAACTTTTAGAACTTATACAAACAGCATTAATATATATTTAGATGGACAGCTGCCTCAAAACATGACATCTAAAATCTGATAAATGACAAGATAAGCCAATTCATCTTTACTTATTTAACGTATTGTGACTTTATATACACTGCTCAAAAAAATAAAGGGAACGCTAAAATAACACATCTTAGATCTCAATGAATAAAATATTCCAGTTGAAAATCTTTATTTATTACATAGTGGAATGCTTTAAGAACAAAATAACATAAAAATGTTCAGTGTAAATCAAAATTATTACCCCTTGGAGGTCTGGATTTGGAATCATACTCAAAATCTCATACCACCCTCATGGAGTCTGTTTCTGACAGTTTGAGCAGAAACATGGATATTAGTGGTCTGCTGGAGGTCATTTTGCAGGGCTCTGGCTCTGCTCCTCCTGTTCCTCCTTGCACAAAGGAGGAGGTAGCAGTCCTGCTGCTGGGTTGTTGCCCTCCTACGGCCCCCTCCATGTCTCCTGGTGTACTGGTCTGTCTCCTGGTATCTGCTCCATGCTCTGGACACTGTGCTGACAGACACAGCAAACCTTCTTGCCACAGCTCTCATTGATATGCCATCCTGGATGAGCTGCTCTACCTGAGCAACTTCTGTGGGTTGTAGACATCTCCTCATGCTACCTCTATGTTGAGAGAACTGACAGAATGCAAAAGTGACCAAAACATCAGCCAGAAAGGATGAGAACAGAGAAAAGGTCTGTGGTCACCACCTGCAGAACCACTCCTGTATAGGGGTTGTCTTGCTAATTGCCTCTCATTTCTACCTGTTGTCTGTTCCATTTGCACAACAGCAGGTAAAACTGATTCACAATCAGTGTTGCTTCCTAACTGGACAGGTTGGTTTCACAAAAGTGTGGTTGACTTGGAGTTACATTGTGTTGTTTAATTGTTATTTTTTGAGCAGTGTAGTTTCTTCCATGTTGTTTTTGTGTTAACAAGCTCTGAGCCTCCTTTTGCCATCAATCTACATGAATTAGGCCAAACAATTTGCATAAACTGCTATTATTTCTTAGCTTAAGATCAATTCAGTGCATTGAGTCAACCCTACTTATACAAGCCTGGAGGATGTTAACTTGAGTTTTGCTCAAGGGCATAAGGAACATTTAGCTGGGACCAAACCCACATGGTTCCTTGTAGTCACTGCAACAACCTTGGGCTAAAGACATATGTCTGAACATTGTTTTAGTTCCCTGACTTCCACTGCTGGTACTACATGTTGACTTTGTGAACCCTGCAGATGGTACAGCATTGTTCTATGTCATTGTTTTAATGGAATACCGTGAATAAAGGAGTGTGAATAATAACTTGTGTGTACACAACTGAGCATTACTGGCTTCTCAGCGGACCAAACAGTAGCAGAGCTGATGACTCACAGACTCTCAGCTGGAGCATTTGGCCAAATGGACACATGCATGTTTCATTGCCGTGGTCTCTTGGGTTTGGAGCCTTATCTCACTAATGATGTAAATGAGCTGGTGCTACGTGTATGATGCAGACTAACACAGCATGAGCTGTGCACACATTGGCCAACACTGTCGATTCCCAATTTTTCTACATCACTCTTTCCTTCTCTACTATATATAGCCTACGTCTGGAATAATCTGTTCTTATGCTGTATTGTCATGATGTACAGTACTAGTCAAAAGTTTGGACACACCTTCTGGACATTCAGTGTTCTTTCATTATTTAAAAATGTTCTGCATTGTAGATTAATACTAAAGTCATCTAAACTATGAATAAACACATCTGTAATTATTTAGTAAACAAAACATTGTTAAACAAACCAGAATATGTTTATATTTTACATTCTTCACAGTAGGCACCTCTTGCTTAGATGCAGCTTTTTTGGCATTTTCTCAGTCAGCTTTATGAGGTAGTCACCTGGAATGGCCTTCAGTTAACAGCTGTGTCTTGTCAAGAGTTCATGACTTGCATTTCTTGCCTCTTAATGTGTTTGAGACATCAGTTGTGTGTCTGCTTTGAAGTAAAATCTAAAACATATTTTGGTTTATTTAACACTTTTAAGTTTACTACATGATTCCTTATGTGTTCCTTCATAGTCTGGATGACATCAGAATTTATTTACAATATAGGAAAAAAATGTAAAAATTAAAACACTGAATGAGAAGGTGTGACCAAACTTTTGACTGGTAGTGTATATGTACAGGCATACAGTTTCTGAGTGTCCCTGGTGTTTATTTGCATATTGTTGCTGTTTGGTACCCTTACTGAGATGTGTCCTACATTGCTATCTGGAAGTATTACTCAGCTACATCATGAGAAAAAGTAAGTACACCCTTTTTGAATTCCGTGGTTTTACATACCAGGCCATAATAACAAAAATGTCTTTATTTATTTATTTATTTGAATTTTTGCCACTTTTCTCCTCTTACCAATGTGGTAGTAGCCAATTAACTCATCCCATCTCTAGGGGGCTCTCCCCATCACTTTGCACTGTCCCTGACTCTAGGAGGGTGAAGACAAGCACAAGCCTCCTCTGTTGCGTGTGATACAGCCACCACCTCTTTTTGAACTACCGCTGATACACCATCACTGGGGAGCCAACACGCTCAGAGGAAAGCGCAGGATTCCCAGCTCTGAACAGATCAATCAGTAGACGACTGAGCCAGTAGACATTGCAATGTGAGAGTAATAGGGAGAGTGAGAGCATCATCTACCCGCCCAGAGAGAGCACTGCCAATTTTTGCTCTCTTGGGCCCCGGCTGTTGATGGCAAACAGCATGACCGGGATTCGAGCTCACAATCCTCTGGTCATAGTGTCAGCGTCTTAGCCTGCTGAGCCACTCGGAGCCGTTTTTATTTTTATTTATTTATTTATTAATTTTAATAAAAACTAGGCTGAAGCACTTTGGGGAAAAATTAAGCACACTATAATAATCAATTGCTTGTAGATCCCCCTTTAGCAGCAATAACCTGAAGTAGTCATTTTCTGTATGACATTATCAGTACGGAATTTTAGTCCACCTTTCTTTACAACATTGCTTCAATTCATTGAGGTTTGTGGGCATTTGTGTATGCAGCGTTCTCTCAAGCTCCTGCCACAGCATTTCCGCTGGGTTGAGGTCTGGACTTTGGGCCACTGCAACACATTCATTCTTTTCTTTTTCAGCCATTCTGTTGTAGATTTGCTGGTGTGCTTGAGATCATTGTTTTGTTACTTGCCAACCTTAGCTGTTGGAGAGATGGCCTCACATTTGACTCTTTGGTACACAGAGGAATTCATATTCGACTCGGTGACTGCAAGGTGCCTGGGTCCTGTGACTACAAAACAAGCCCAAATCATCACCCCTCCACCACCGTGCTTTACAGTTGGAATGAGGTGTTTGTGCTGATATGCTGTGTTTGGTTTTCACAAAAACGTGATGCTGTTTATTTTGACCAAACATCTCCAGTTTGACCTCTTTTGTCCATAGAACGTTATTCCAGTTCTGTGGTTTGTTCAGATGTAACTTCGCAAACTTAATCCATGTTGCCATGTTCTTTTTAGAAAGAATAGACTTCCTCCTGAAAACCCAGCTACACAAGCCATACTTGTCTTTTACTAATTGTACTGTCATGAACGCGAACTTTTAACAGATGAACTGAGGCCTGTAGAGTCTGAGATGTAGCTCTTGTTTTTTCACAGTTTCTTTGAGCATTGCTGATTTGTGATTTGTGAGCATTTGCTGAGGTCTCCACTCCTGGGAAGATGAAAACTGTCTTGAATGTTTTCCACTTGTTAATAACAAGTGTAGAATGATGCACTTCATATTGATTGGAAATGGTCTTATAACCCTTCCCAGATTGATGGGCAGCAATAATTGCTTCTCTGAGATCACTGCTGATGTCTTTCCTCCTGGCATCGTGTAAACACCTGAATGCTTCAGACCAGCAAACTGCCAAAAACGTCTGTTTTTATAGAGGTGGTCACATTGGCTGATGAACAGTTCAATTTTTTCTTTCTTTCTTTCTTTTATTTTGGTCTTTTTAAAAATATTTTTCTTTTTTATTAACTTTCCGGGGCGGCACGGTGGCTTAGTGGTTTGCACGTTCACCTCACAACACTGAGGTCTTGGGTTCGAGTCCCCATCTGAGTAGAGGTTCCATGTTCTCCCCGTGTCTGCATGGGTTTCCAGAGTCCAAAAACATGGAGGTCAGGTGAACTGGCTACTCTAAAGTGTGTGTGTGTATGTGTGTGTGTGCATGCATGTGCTAGTGTGTGCACCCAGCAATGGATTGGCGCCCTGTCCTGGGCTTAGTTGAATAGCGTAATGCCCTGCCCTGCGCCCGGTGAGGGGGTAGGGGACTAACCGCAACCCTGATAAGGATTAAGCGGGTATGATAATTGATGGATATTAATGGATATTTTGTCCTTTCTTTCTTTCTCTCTCTCTCTCTCTCTCTCTCTCTCTCGCTCCCCTGGTTGTTCTTTTACTACTTTTTCTGCAATTACTACAAAAGAAAAAATACTAACGCTGCACCATATTTGACTGACGCTTTGACAGATGATGGCCGGCTGACTCACACTGTAACACCAGAGAGTCTCTTCCTCTCACTCAGTGCTCATATTGGTTTTATTTCCTAGGCGAGACGGCTGTGTTCTGACACAGGAACTGCTATATATGGGAATGTTGTTGTTATTGCTGAGTTCAGTGTTCAAGCAGCTTTGTCAGTTTCTATGGAGATTTTTTTTACCGTGAAACATGTGAATGTGTGTGTGTGTGTGTGTGTTAATGCCCAGCTAATATGCAAGTGTGGCCAATCTGATGCTGATACAGTCCCACACTCTGGTTACAGTCATATATTGGAGCAGAAGTCTGCAACTTAGTGTCTTTGTTCCACATACATCACTAGATGCTTGGTGTGACAACTTGGGTGATGCTCTGCCAGGTCTGTAACACATGGTCCATGGTCAGCCACTTTATGCTCACTTCATTGCCTTTTTCTCTGATCTTGATCTGATACATGGTACTGCATGCTTGAGTTAAAGCGATTTAAGATCATGCTTCCCTGTTCTACTGACCTCCATCCATCCATCCATCATCAACCGCTTATCCGGGGCCGGGTCGCGGAGGTAGCAGTCTGAGCAGGGAAACCCAAACCTCCCTCTCCCCAG
>BRDA01003183.1:4339-18547 GCA_036984385.1 Crenuchus spilurus
GAACACAAATAAACAGAACCAGAAGAGACCTGGGTGTTTCAGAATCTTCAGAATTCAGAATTTTCAGAATCCCAGCAATCATTTACATAAGAATACTTGGTAGCTGATGGCCAATCAGAGGGAGGGGGGAACAAGAATCTCAAAAAACCTGAGTCCTACCACCTACCACTAGAGGGAGAGGGAACAGGAGTCTAAAAAAAATAATGAATGCTAGTGTTAAGACCATCACCATCCAGGCTAACCAGAAACCATGGCTGACAGGAGAAGTCCACAAGCTGCTGAAGGTTAGAAATGTCCTGTCCTGTGGTATCAGGAAGGCTAAGAGGCAGTACTCCAAGAGGATAGCCCAACGCTTCAGTGGCAGCAATGACACTCGGAGTCTGTGGCAGGGTATTCAGTCCTTCACAGACTACAAACCCCCTCCACAGACCTGTGACATCACCTCCTCTCTGCTGAATGACCTGAACGGGTTCTTCGCTCGGTTTGAGGCACTGAACAGCACACCTACACAGAAATCCACCCTTCCCCTTCCTGGAGACCTGGTACTCACTTTGTCCCTGTACAAGGTGAGGAGGAAATTCAGCAGGATTCATGCTCAGAGAGCTCCTGGTCCCAACAACATTCCTGGTCAAGTAATGAAGGACTGTGCTGGCGAATTCGCAGAGGTGTTTTCTGACATCTTTAACACCTCACTGTTCTACTGATTTCCCTGTTCAGTGTGCTCTTTGCCTGATTATACAGCTCCCGGTCTCTGCTCCTGTATGCTGGAATGTAGACTCCAACAAGCACAAAGGATGAAAATTCCCTCGGGCAGTAAAACGGTTTACAGTTTATTAAAAATGACTCCAGATCAGGAATGCAAGTTCTCATTAATACTGTGACATCAGTACACCAGCCCTGGTTGATATAAAAATAAATGCCTCCTCCTTTTGTCTTCCCTGAGTGCGCCATGCCGCGGTCTGCTCTGTGGAGATGTAAGTTGGGGATCTGGAGACAGACTCTTTGAGCCAGGTCTCAGTGAAGCACAGTACAGCAGAGAGAGAAAAGTCCTTCAAAGTGCTGGTTAGCAGTGAAATTCGTAAATCTTGTTGCTTATGGAGCGAACATTCACCATGTGGATGTACAGCAGCGGTGTGCGTAGTCTGCGTTGACGGAGTTTAACAAGCGCTCCTGCGCACTTCCCATGTCTGTGTGTCCGTCTGCATCTGCTGAGAAGAGCAGCTGCTCCGCTCACTAAAATGTACGAAAAGCAGTCGGAGAACGAAAAATCAGGAGTAATGCCTGGTGGCATCAACTGCCTGATATTCAGCAGGTCTTCTGAGCTATATGTGAAGGTGTTTTGTTCACATGAAATGAAACAAACAAGGAAAAACAAACAAAGCACCATGGAGCTCTGAATCTGTACCATCTTGGATCACATTAATATACATAATATACTTCTTAATGTTGAGTATATGAATATGCATTTCTCAAATAATATTGCCATAATCCATGTCAGTTATGTTACATTACACAAACCATGCTTTATCATTTCTGTATTTGTGGTGCAATCGGTAGAGCAGTGACTATATGTAGTGGGGTTGCTGGTTTAATTTTGTTGCCATACAGTGAGGAAAATAAGTATTTGAACACCCTGCAAATTTGCAAGTTCTCCCACTTAGAAATCATGGAGTGGTCTGAAATTTTTATCTTAGGTGCATGTCCACTGTGAGAGACATAATCTAAAAGAAAAAATCCGGAAATCACAATGTATGATTTTGATTTTTTAATAATTTATTTGTGTGTTACTGCTGCAAATAAGTATTTGAAGACCTGTGAAAATCATGTTAATATTAGCCTTTGTTTGCAATTACAGAGGTCAAACGTTTCCTGTAGTTTTTCACCAGGTTTGCACACATTGCAGTAGGGATTGTGGCCCATTCCTCCACACAGATCTTCTCCAGATCAGCCAGGTTTCTGGGCTATTGCTGAGAAACATGGAGTTTGAGCTCCCTCCAAAGATTTTCTATAGGGTTTAGGTCTGGAGACTGGCTAAGCCACTCCAGAACCTTGATATGCTTCTTATGGCTGTGTGATTTGGGACATTGTCATGTTGGAAGACCCAGCCATGACCCATCTTGAATGCTCTAACTCAGTGAAGGAGGTTGTTCCCCAAAATCTTGCAATACATGGCCCTCTCCTTAATACAGTGCAGTCGTCCTGTCCCATGTGCAGAAAAACAACCCCAAAACATTATGCTTCCACCCCCATGCTTCACAGTAGGGATGGTGTTTTTGGGATGGTACTCATCATTCTTCGTCCTCCAAACACGGTGAGTGGAATTAAGACCAGAAATTTCTATTTTGGTCTCATCTGACCACAGTACTTTTTCCCATGACTCCTCCGGATCATCCAAATGCTCATGGGCAAACTTAAGACGGGCCTGGACATGTGCTGATTTAAGCAGGGGAACCTTCCTTGCCATGCATGACTTTAAACCATGACGTCTTTGTGTTTTAGCCACAGTACAGTAACCTTGTAAACAGTGGTGCCAGCTCTTTTCAGGTCATTGACCAGCTCCTTCCGTGTAGTTCTGGGCTGATTCCTCACCTTTCTTAGGATCTTTGATGCACCACAAGGTGAGATCTTGCATGGAGCCCAAGTTAGAGGGAGATTGACAGTCATGTTTAGCTTCTTTCATTTTCTAATTGCTCCAACAGTTGATCTTTTTTCACCAAGCTGCTTGGCAATTGCCCCGTAGGCCTTTTCAGCCTTGAGAAGGTTTACAATCTTGTCTCTGGTGTCTTTGGACAGCTCTTTGGTCTTAGCCATGTTAGTAGTTGGAAGCATTACTGATTGTGTGGGGTGGGCAGGTGTCTTTTTGCAGCTGTCAACCTCAAATAGGTGCTTCTAATTTAGAATAATAAGTGGAGTGGAAGTGGACTTTTTAGAGGCGGACTAACAGGTCTTTGAGGGCCAGAATGTTTGCTGATTGGCAGGTGTTCAAATACTTATTTGCAGCAGTAACACACAAATAAATTATTTTAAAAATCATACATTGTGATTTTCAGATTTTTTCTTTTAGATTATGTCTCTCACAGTGGACATGCACCTAAGATGAAAATTTCAAACCCCTCCATGATTTCTAAGTGGGAGAACTTGCAAATTTGCAGGGTGTTCAAATACTTATTTTCCTCTTTTTCTACTGAAATTTTCTACTGTGATACTGTGAGGGTGTAGGGTGAAGGACAAGTCAGACTGCATTTTAAAGAGAGACACTGAAGCTTTAATGAAAAGAAGGGCACACAAGAGAGCACGAGGATCAAACAAGGAATTCAGCTAAGGTGAGCACAGGCTAAGAGAGACGGCAGGTAGACTCAAATGGGAGCACACATGGGAGACAAACCAGACAGAGGCTAGGATTACAAAAGGCAAAACAAAGTACAAGGCTCTGTGTATCAGAATGTCAGCGGGAGAGCTGAGACACGGCTTGGTAAAGTCATTTGCAAGAGCTTGTGGCATTACTTCACCCTGACTGAGGAGCAAGCAGCTCATAAGTAGTGTTCTGGAAATTGGCATCAGGTGAGTCTAATACTCAGGAGAGAGCAACCTTCACTCTGTCCTGTGATTGGCTGATCACTTGGGCACGCGCGGTGCAGGAGGCTGCGCGTGAGCGCCGGCAGGTGGGGCACGAGTCCTGACATCACTCCCTGCCGAAGATCGCTGACTGGAGGGGGCATTGGACGACTCCTGGAAAGAGCGAGGACGACCTCTGGGTCTGGGAGCGGGCAGGTGAGGATGCGAGCAGTGGAAATCTGCAATTAAGGCAGTGTCCAGGATTTCAGATGTGGGGACCCAGCACTGTTTCTCAGGTCCGTATCCCTCCCAGTCCACCAAGTACTGCAGTCGATTCCCCCTGTGCCGCGAGTTGAAGAGTGCTCGCACTGGGTAGAGGGGCTGCTCTCCGGGACCCTGGATGTCCTCGGAGTTGTCCTCGCACATATCCTCCCCCAGCGGGCCCTGGACCACAGGTTTCAAGAGAGAGACATGGAAAGAGTTAGTGATACGGAGGTGTTTAGGCAACCTAAGTCGGTATGTAACATCGTTCATTTTCTCTAGAATGCTGAAAGGGCCTATGTATTTTGCTGTGAGTTTGGTATGTCCCTTCACGTCCTTGGTGGAGAGCCATACACGATCACCAGGTTGAAGGGGCAGTGCCTCCCTTCTGTGATGGTCCGCATAGGGCTTGTTGGTTCTCAACATCTCCTCGATCTGTCGGTGGACCTGCTCCCAAACCTGTTTTCTCCAGTTCATCCAGGTGCTTACTGAGGGGACCTCCATCATGACTGCTGTTCATGGTGCTAGGGGCGGCTGGAAACTGAGCACACACTGAAAGGGGGTGAGACCTGTAGCGGAGGAGATTAAGGAGTTTTGGGTGATTTCGGCCCAGATCAGGTATTGGGACCAGTCAGAGGGGTTATTGAGGCAGTATAGCCTTAGGAATTTGGCCAGTTCTTGATTGGCCATCTCACATTGGCTGTTGGTTTGGGGGTGGTAGCTGGATGTCAAGCTAACTGAGACTCCGAAATGTTAAAAGAAGGCTGTCTACAAATGAGATGTGAACTGGGGGCCTCGGTCTGAGAGGATGTTTTTAGGGATGCCATAATACCGGAACACATGCTGAAAGAGGGCTTCGGTGGTCTGGAAGGCCGTGGGGACAGTCCTGAAAGGGATGAACCGAACGGCTCTGGAAAACCGGTCTATGACCGTAAGGATGACGGTGTATCCCACGGATGGGGGGAGGACTGTGACAAAGTCAACGGCTAGGTGGGACCACAGTCGTTCAGACACAGAGAGGGGCATGGCTTGCCAGCGGGCAGAGTCTTGGGTGTTTTGCATTGGGCACAGATGGGGCATGAGGAGACGTACCTGTGCATGTCTTGGGCTAGGGTTTCCCACCAGTATCTGACGGATATGATTTGTCATGTTCCTTGCTTCCTGGTTGCCCTGCGGCTACTGAAGTGTGGCTCCAGGTGAGTATTCTGGGGCGGAAGGAGGCTGGGACATATAATTTATCAGGGGGGCATTGTTCAGGTGCGGGTGTGTTTTGGAGGGCTGCCTGTTTTAGCTGATCTATGTCCCAGTGGACTGCGGATACAAAGACCTGAGGGGGTAACACCGGTTCGGGTTCTTTGGGGATTTCATTCTCATCTAAATATATGCGGGAAAGAGCATCAGCTCGACCGTTCTGGGTCCCAGGCCTAAATTAAACGGGAGAAAAATAATGACCAGCGTGCTTGCCGTGGGTTTAGCCTTTTGGCAGTTCGGAGGTATTCTAGATTTTTATGGTCTGTATAAACCGTACCGTTCCCAATCGTAGGAATTTGGGTGCCTCTAGCCAATGTCCCCATTCTTCGAACACTAGTTTGATGGCTAGTAACTCCTGATCCCCTATTGTGTAGTTGTGCTCAGCTGGCATAAGTTTATATGAGTAGAACGTGATCAGATGCAGACGAGCGGGGCTACCTGAATGCTGGGTAAGAACAGCACCTACTCTGACCTGAGAGGCATCAACCTCAACAAAATACGCTTTGTCGGGGTCGAGCTGCTGTAGGAGGGGTGCTAAAAGGAAAGCTCCTTTCAGCGCGTTAAATGCGCAGCGAGCATCAGGGGTCCAGTGCAAGCTTTTAGTCGAGCCTTTCAAAAGGGCAGTGAGGGGGGCTGCTATGGCACTGTAATTGGATATGAAATGGCGATAAAAATTACAGAAGCCGAGGAATTTCTGTAACTCTCTGACTGTGGTAGGGGGAGACCAATTTTTTATGACCTGTACTTTTCTCTGGTCCATGGCTATGCCTTCAGCACTGATAATGTATCCCAAATATGATATTTGGGACATGTGAAACTCACATTTCTCTGACTTGACATAGAGGTCATTCTCACGGAGGCGTTGGAATACTAGACGTACTGTGTCTGGGGTGGGGTGTGGTGAAGGACAAGTCAGACTGCATTTTAAAGAGACACTGAAGCTGAAAAGTGGGGCACACACAAAGAGAGCACAAGGATCAAACAAGGAATGCACCTAAGGTGAGCACAGGCTAAGAGAGACGGCAGGTAGACTCAAACGGGAGCACACACGGGAGACAAACCAGACAGAGGCTAGGAC
Organism: Crenuchus spilurus; assembly: GCA_036984385.1. Lineage (NCBI taxonomy): Eukaryota > Metazoa > Chordata > Actinopteri > Characiformes > Crenuchidae > Crenuchus > Crenuchus spilurus. Next base: position 10,485 of record BRDA01003183.1, read on the forward strand.
TACGAAAGGCAAAACAAAGTACATGGCTCTGTGGATCAGAATGTCAGTGGGAGAGCTGAGACACGGCTTGGTAAAGTCACTTGCAAGAGCTTGTGGCATTACTTCGCCCCGACAGAGGAGCGAGCAGCTCATAAGTAGTGTTCTGGCAATTGGCGTCAGGTGAGTCTAATACTCAGGAGAGAGCGACCTTCGCTCTCTCCTGTGAGTAGCCAATCTTTTGGGCGCGGCAGGTGGGGCACGAATCCTGACAGATACATCATGCACACATCTGTTTCACTGAGCCATGATGTCACGCTGTTGAACAAGCATATACAGGTGCTGGTCATAAAATTAGAATATCTCAAAAAAGTTTATTTCAGTAATTCCACTCAAAAAGTGAAACTTGTATATTCATTCATTACACACAGACTGATATATTTCAAATGTTTATTTCTTTTAATTTTGATGATTATAACTGACAACTAATGAAAATCCCAAATTCATTATCTCAGAAAATTGGAATATTACTTAAGACCAATATAAAAAAAGGATTTTTAGAAATGTTGGCCAATTGAAAAGTATGAACATGAAAAGTATGAGCATGTACAGCACTCAATATTTAGTTGGGACTCCTTTGGCCTGGATTACTGCAGCAATGTGGCGTGACATGGAGTCGATCAGTCTGTGGCACTGCTCAGGTGTTATGAGAGCCCAGGTTGCTCTGATAGTGGCCTTCAGCTCTTCTGAATTGTTGGGTCTGTATCACATTTTCCTCTTCACAATACCCCATAGAGTTTCTATGGGGTTAAGGTCAGGCGAGTTTGCTGTTCAATTAAAAACATGGATAACATGGTCCTTAAACCAGGTATTGGTAGCTTTTGCACTGTGTGCAGGTGCCAAGTTCTGTTGGAAAATGAAATCTGCATCTCCATAAAGTTGGTCAGCAGCACGAAGCATGAAGTGCTCTAAAACTTCCTGGTAGATGGCTGTGTTGACATTGGACCTCTGAAAACACAATGGACCTCTGTTATGTTCTAACAATTGTTAACATCTAACAATGTTCTCAGCAATTCTAAGTTTATATGTTAAGTACCACTGATAAAGGTCATTTTCACTTACGTGAAAGGAGGATTAATGCAGAAATTGCTGTATATTGAAATTTTAGAGCAGTACATGATGCCTTCAAGACATCTTTTCCAGGGATGTCCATGCATTTTTCAACAAGACAATGCAAAACTACATGCTGCATACATTACAAAGGCATGGCTGTGGAAGAAGAGGGTACAGTTACTGGACTGACCTACTTGCAGTCTTGACCTCTCCCTAATAGAGAATCTGTGGAGAACTTTAAAATGAAAAATGCAGCAACAACCCCATACTGTTCTGCAGTGTAAGACATATGTGCAGGAAGAATGGGACAAAATCACACCTGAAACATTTCATTGCTTGGTGTCTTCTGCTTATCCATATCCGGGTCGCAGGGGTAACAACCCAAGCAAAGTAGAGCAGACGTCCCTCTCCCCAGTCACCTCTTCTAGCTCATATTGGAGGATTCCAAAGCCAGCTGAGAGATCTGTCCAGCGTGTCCTGGGTCTTTCCCAGAGTCTCCTCCCAGCTGGACATGCTCAGAGGCGTCTAGGAGGAATCCTAACCAGATGCACAAATCATCTTAACTGGCTTCTCTCAATGTGGAGAAGCAGCAGCTATACTCTGGAAATCCAAACTCTTCACCCTATCTGTAAGACCCCGAGATACTAAAACTTCTCCACTTGAGGCAAGGACATCCAACCTGGAGAGAGCACTCTACCTTTTTCCAGCTGAGTATGATTGTCTCAGATTTGGAGGTACTGATTGTCATCCCAGCCACTTTAAACTCGGGTGCAAACTGATCCAGTGAAAGCTGAAAGTCCTGGTTTGATTAATCAAGCAGGACCACATCATCTGCAATAAGCTGAGATGAAATCCTGAGGTCACCAAACCGGACACTTTCTGCCACTTGGCTATGCTGAAAAATTATATCCATAACAATTACGAACAGAATCATTGACAAAGGGCAGCCCTGGTGAAGTCCAATCTCAACTGGAAACCAGTCTGACTTACTGCTGACAATGTGGACCAAGCTCTTGCTTTGTTTGTATAGGGACTGGATAGCCCTTAGCAAAGAACCCAGTACCCTCAAAGAGCACCCTCCACAGGATACCCAGAGGGACACAGTTAAATGGCTTTTCCAAATCCACAAAACAGATGTGAATTGGTTGAGCAAACTCCCATGCACCCTCTAGGATCCTAGCAAGGGTAAAGAGCTGGAACAGTGTTCCACAACTAGGGCAGAACCCACATTGCTTCTCCTAAATCTGAAATTCAACCATCAACCATCATGTGGTTAGATGTAAATTAATAGCTGAAATTAAGTTGACCAGAAAAAAACATGCTTGAGATCATACTTTCTGTAATGAAATAAAAGTAAAAGAAAATGTAAGAGATTTTATTTGCACTTTCCATATTATTCCAACTTTTTCTGATTCGGAGATGTACAGTACATACACCCACAGAGCACTTTATTAGGAACACCTATATACTTACACTGGAAAAACACACTGATCTGATGCATATTCATTTCTACTGAGGCACACCGGTGGTAGGGTCAGAATTTGGCACCAATAAAATGAATCCATAGATTCTACTTGTATTGTGTCAACATTTCATGTGCATAATAATTCCATTTTTAACTGCATACTGTTTGATTATTCTGTAAACAGGCTTCTATAAAATATTTAATACCTGTGGTTAACCAGTTTAAAAGTCACATCTTATATTGTGTGCTTTATTTTTTTTCCAATAAATTAATTAATTTAGAAATTACATTTGTAGGAATCCAATGTTTATTTTTCTTTCTGTCAAGGATGTTTGTTTTTATTTTCACTTAGAAAATTATTAGATAAAATAAACAGTGACAAACAGTGGTGTCAACCCTCAAAATGATTTGATAGCAGTTCAAAATCAGATCCATTGTTTGGGTACAATTTATATATTTTTAAAATATACAAACATGCTATATGACCATTTTTGTTATTTTAAAATTCCAAAATGAATGCAGTTAAGTCACTACTCTTAGTGGAATACATCACAATACATTGTGCATTTCTACACTCCTTCAGCCTATTGGGTTACTGTATTCATCTCTCTCTGCAGTGTTGTTAATCCTTCCTCTTTTGTGTATGGAAAATCCATGGAACCATCTCGCTTTGTCCAGCTTAAGGATCTGGAGTGTAACTTTCAGCCTCTCAACTTTACCTTCCAGGTGAGCTTGCAAATATTAAATTAACAGACACACTAACATGATTACAGTATACAGGTAGTCCCCTGGTTATGATGTTGATCTGTTCCTACGTTCGCGTCGTAAACCGAATTTCGTGTAAGTCGGAACATACGCAAATACTGTACATAAATAACATACTGTAAGCACTTATCCTATCTTAACACAGTAATTATCAAAAAACACATATAAAATACGTTTAATAATGAAAGGAAACAGCCGCGTAACCGTGTATTCTTCCACCGCGCACAACAAACACGAAAAAAGGCTTTATGCAGTAAATGGGAGATGTGTCATAACCATGAAACATCGTAACTCGGGGACAACGTAACCCGGGGACTACCTGTATTCATCATTTTGATACTATGAAATATAATAATGTTAAAGTGGTGTTAAATCAGTGGTAGAATTTGTGAAATGAAATGGAACGAAAGTAAACTTTATAGGTCTGCAGCTAACAATATTTATAGTGGATATAAAAAGTATACACACCCTTGTTAAAATGCCAGGTATTTGCAATTTAACAAATCAGGCCAAGGTGAATAATTTCAGAACTTTTTCTTTCTTTAATGTGACCTAGAATCTGTACAATTCCATTGAAAAATAGAAATATTTTAGGGTGTAACAATAAAAGAACTAAAATAATGTGGTTGCAAAGATATGGACACCCTTAAATTAACACTTTGTCAAAATGCCCTTTGAATTTAGGACAGCATTCAGACTTTTTGGGTAGGGGTCTATCAGCATAGGACAACTTGACTGGCCCCCTCTTTCTTGCTAAAGCTTTCCAAATCTGTCTGATTGCGAGGGCATCTCCTGTTGTGGAGGTATGCCTTGGGTCGTTGTCGTACTGAAAGGTGAAATTCCTCTTCATCTTTAGCTGTTTAAGTTAAAAGGTTTTGTGCAAATCCGGACAGATATTTGTGTTTTTCATAATTTAACTAAACTTAAATAAAGTTCCTTTTTCATCTGCAGAAAAACAGCCCCAAAGCATTTTGCTGCCTCCACTATGCTTCACTGTGGCTATAGTGATCTTTTTGTGATACACAGTGTTCGCTTTGCTCCAAACATTCCTTTTGGAATTATGGCCAAAAAGTTCAACCTTGATCTCATCATGACATAACATGTTTTTCCATTATTTTGGCAAAACATAGTCAGGCTTGAATGTTTTTTTGTAAGAAAATGCTTCTGTCTTGCCACTTTACCCCACAGGCCACAACAACATGAGATTGTTGTCACATGTACTACACAACCAGTACTTGCCAGAAATTCCTACAAGTCCTTTAATGTTACTGTAGGCCTTCTTGAAGCCTCCTGGACCAGTTTTCTTTTTTGTCTTTTCGTTAAATTTGGAGGGAAGTGCAGTTCTTGGTAACATCACTGTTGTTCCAAATTTGATCAATTTCTTGATGACTGTCTTCACAGTGTTACATGGTATATTTAGTTCTTCTGACTCATACATTTCAACAATGAGAACTCTTGGATGCTTTATAATATCTTTGTGGCTTTTGCTGTAAGTTGCAACTGTAAAATAAATATTAGGAAAATCCTACTAGAACAGCTGAACTTTATTTGGGGGTAAATCAGAATGATTGTAAATTATGGCAGTTGTCTATTAACTACTACAGTATATAACACGAGTTTGAATTAATTCTGAACACAGCCACACCCCCAATTATACAGGGGTGTGTATATTTTGCAACCTCATTATTTATTTTATTTTCCCTTCTAAATGATTTCATTTTGTTTATTAAATGTGTTCTGTGTCACATTAAAGATGGAAAAAGTTTTGGAAATTATTAATCTTGCTCTGCTTTTTTAAATTGCAAAAACCTGGGCTTTTAACAGTTATGTGTATATTTTTTAAATTCACTATATAATATATACAATATACAAATATATTTGTATTAATCCATTCCATTTGTTGTTGTTCAAGGTGATAAACAATGGGCCAAGCAGATTGCCTGGCTCCACTGTGGACATAAGGATACCAAACAGGCTGACTGGCAATGGGGCAGATATGTTCCATATTGTAGATATACAAGTGAGTCCCACAAATCCATTAACTTTTTACTTTTTACCAGTATTACATGTAAATGTGTAAGTCTGTATTGTGACTTACATTCTTAAATACATACAAAGACTGATATGCTAAATTTGATACAATACTGTTATAGTATGTTTAATTAAAGAAATTATTTACACAACAGTCATATTTTCCATTTACACCTTATTAGTGGATAACAAAATTTTGTTTTCTTTGGTTTAGAACTGGAGCTGCAAGGCTAACATTATTAACAAACACCAGAATTCTGTAATCACCTAAATAGGCAACTTGCCTTTATATTGTCTGATGGTAAAATACAATTTCTCAAAGCAAGTCAAACAGACTAGTCAGGGTGTAGTTAAAACACCTTATTGGAAATAATGCTGCATCCATCATGTTATAGAACTACAATGGTCCTTGAAAGTTTGTGAACTCTTTAGAATGTTCTATGTTTCTGCAAACATTTGACCTAAAATTTTATCAGATTGTCTCATAAGTCCTAAAAGTAAATAAAGAGACTAAAATCCTACAAATTAGGCAAAAATATTGGACTTGATAATTTATTTATTGAGGAAAATGATCCAGTATTACATGATAAATGTATTCCTTGTCCATATTATTCTAACCCAGAAATAAACAGAATTTACTGTATCTTGTATTTCAAAATGTATTTATGTTATCTTGTAAGGTTTTTTTCAGTGCAAATTTCAGTGCAGCAGGGTAATTTTCTCAGGTTTACAGTTAATAAAAGAGAGACTCTGTGTTTATATAACTACCTCAAGTAATATGAGATTTAGTTTCACATCACCCCTTATTGAATGGAGTAATCCAACACCACCATTTAATAAGATGTTTCCTTAACCTCTTCCAGGACCATATTCCTCTTCCATATTGATATATAAAGCTGGTGTTAAGATTGTTATAAGAAAAAAATGGTAAACCTTCTGTCCCACCCACTCAGCTCCATATGTTTTCACTTAGTTCTGGGTCAGATAGCATGCACAGGAAGGTGGAATAAGACACCTTAAGAGCAGCACATTTGCTTAGCTGAATACCTGCCACACAGCTTTTCATCTAGGTCACTTATTGTTGGATAAGAAGCAACAGTGACATCTAAAAATAATAAATGATAGGGCACACCATAGTTTCACATGTTCAGGGCAAACACCAAGCTTGATTATAAATACATGACTGGAAATATGAAGGATATTTTTATATTAATGGTTGGGGTTAGTCCCTTCTTGTCTTCACTGAGCCCAAACATTGGTCTGTAGTGGTGAGATCTTTTAAATCAGCTTCCATCTGTGAGGTCAGTTGTTGGATTGTTGTTGAGGGAAGCTGCTGCTGAATGACACTGTTGATGGCGGTTGTAAAACTCTCCTGTGAGAAAGATGCAGGGCACTGCTGTTAGCACTGTGGGTGGCTTGAGAGAAAAACAGTGGGAGGCCACAGGACACATGGAACGGTTGTCTGACTGGAGAGGATGAGGCAAAAAGCAGCATTGAGGCGAAAGCTCCCTAGGTTTTTTTTTTTTTTTAGGGGCCAGGGTTGGAATGTCATAAATCACTCCGGTGTTGGGGAGGGGTCCTGAACTCCTATTTGAACTCACTTTAAATCACACAGTTGGTCAGGGCTCATTTACCTACAATGTGCATGACTATTTTAGCACATCATTTTTGACTGATATACATCAACTATCTTCATAAATGTACTGTTTATTAACTTATTTAAGTTTAGTTACAGGCTAGAAAACATTCTGTGCTATCTGACATAAGAATATACACTGCTCAAAAAAATAAAGGGAACACTTAAAAAACACATCCTAGATCTAAATAAATGAAATAGTCTAATTGAATACTTTGTTCTGTACAAAGTTGAATGTGCTGACTACAAAATCACACAAAATCATCAATGGAAATCAAATTTATTAACAAATGGAGGCCTGGATTTGGAGTCACACACAAAATTAAAGTGGAAAAACACACTACAGGCTGATCCAACTTTGATTTAATGTCCTTAAAACAAGTTAAAATGAGGCTCAGTATTGTGTGTGGCCTCCACGTGCCTGTATCAATCAATCAAATTTTATTTATAAAGCACTTTTTACAACTGATGTCACAAAGCAGCTTTACAGGGTTAGTAATAACAGACATCAAATTATTAATCCGTAATCCCCGGTGAGCAAGCCAACGGCGACAGTGGCAAGGAAAAACTCCCTCAGAGCTGGAGGAAGAAACCTTGAGAGGAACCAGACTCACATGGGGGACCCATCCTCCTCTGATCTGCTAATTCTAAGTGTGTGATAAATCATAGTCATATGATCTTGTTGTAATGTTCAGGTGAACTGATATGGTGACAGTAGTGGGACAGGAATGATGATGATAGTAGTAGTAATGATAGCGGCCAGAAAGTCCGTTTGAACTCCATTGTGGGCAGTAGAGTAGGGTATCTGAAACAGGCCACAGTAGTTGGTCGTTAGTGGGCATCTGATCCAGGGAAGCATCATTGAGAGAATAGTAATCAGCCTTCCATCAACCTTGGACTGGACCGGTGGGCAATCACTCACTGGGGAAGAGACAAAAATGGAATTAGTTCTGTTTGGATTTATATAGCACAAGGATTATGAGACATATCAGAGTGTGGCTATTGACTCCAGCAGAACTATCTATTAGGAACACGATATATTTAGGTTTGTCTTGATTAAGGTAAAAACAGAGAAGG
>BRDA01003184.1:4866-18726 GCA_036984385.1 Crenuchus spilurus
CCAGCTAACGAGCAAACCAGCTAACGAGCAAACCAGCTAACGAGCTCGGCTCCTGCACGGATTAAACTCGTAAGTAGGGTTACCACTGTACTATATTGACCCTTAGTACTCTACCATGGGGTCCCTAGGCTCTGCAGGAACATTAAGCCCATTTCACACTCAGAACCCAGGAGTGATGCCCTAAGCACAGATTAGTGATGTGTACTTGACGATACGATATGTACCATGATACAGTTGTTGTGTGATATCTGTGATAAACGCTGTAAATAAAGTGATGTGATATTTTAAATAAACTGTTTCACTACATGTTTACACTGGACTGGAAGAGTCTAATGGCTGAAGACAGATTACAACACTGCCATCTTGTGGTCAGGGGTTTAATCACAGCACAAAAGCAGCCCCCCAATCTTTTACATCATTAAAAATGTTTTTGAGAATCAATATCACTAAATGTAATAGTGTGATGCTCAAGTGTATCGACATATTCTTACAACCCAAATCTGAATCAAACTCAAAAATACACTCCAGTGACTTTTATCTTAGAAAACCAAATGTGGCACATTAAGCTTTTGCTTTGTCATTCATGCCACATTACCACATACCAGCTGAAATCTACACCTCACTGCGTTTCCCAATACAGTATCAAACAAGAGCATCCTGGTCTTTCATCAGGAACTGAAATAATAATCAAATAATCATTCTGAGGTCAGCTTGTTTTCTCATTAAATCTCTTCCTGTTTAATGACCATTTACTTCCAGCTTTAAGGTGATTTTGGTCCTCAGTTCACCTGTAAAGAGGACGTCTATCTTGATGCGTCCTATTGTTAGGAATTTTCCCGTTACGGTACGGCACAATCTGTGACCGGCTCAGACATGACCATGTTAAGATGAAGACAAACATACGAGGATTAGGAGTCACTCCCGTAACGTGACTAAAGCACAAGTGTACTGACAGTGCACTAACACAGTGGTCTCTTATTACAAACCAGAAAAAGTTTCAGCTGTGAAGATCATCTCTTCTGAAAGAAGTTTAAGGGTCTTACTGAAAGAACTTGAAGGCTTTCACTGTGCCTCCAGAGTTGGAGAAGAGAAGTCTCAGGTCTTCCTCGGTCACATCCTCACTGTAAAACAAAAAAAAAGCATTCACATTTCTCCTCACAGCCCAAAAAGACAGCGGTACTCACACAGAGCTCAAATTCTCCTCCGGAGCCACAGCACTACATAATTAACCAAGTTCAGTTTTTAACCTGCACCCCCGAGCTACGAAAGAGAAGCTGGCAATTAATTTTCGAAAAAGGAAAAACCTCGGGAATTCAGATTTCGGCTTCGTGTCTGAAGTGCTCGGCACAAAAACAACAGCAGAGAGAGGGACTCAGTGTCAGCGTCATGTCTGATGCTACAAATATAACTAATCAATGACTTTTTATCTCGATATTTGTTTTTAATGCATCATCACTCTCATTTCTGCTGCCAGGGCTATTTCTGTACTCACGGGATGTTGGAGAGATGCATGGTGGCAGAAGGAGGGAAGATGTTCTGGAAGTTCTTGGATCCAGGCTTTTTGAAGCGGTGGAGTGGAGAGTTGGCAAAGTCTTTAGTGAGGCCCTGGTCGTCCAGACCTTCTCTGGGAAGCTGTACTGTCTGATGCTTCGACAGAGTCACACGGATGATCTTCCCGTACATCTTCTGGCCATTCAGGTGGCTCATGGCTGGATCAAAGCAAAAAGAGAAGCACCTTCACATATTTGCTTCCGACTTCATTTAAAAAAGAAGCTTAAAGTGAAAGTGCAGCAGCAAAGGCATGGGCATTTTATTTTTGTGGGTGAAAGTATGGTACAGCAAGAGTAAAGTGAGAGTGAGGTAAAATAGTGAAAAACGAGGTACAGCTGTGTGTGAAGTGAGGCACATTAGAGTGAGCAAATTACAGTAGCAAGAGAGAGGTATGAAAGAGAGAGAGGGGTATGGTAGAGCGAGTGGGAGGTACAATAGAGTGTTAGTGAGTTGTAGTAAAGTGAGAGTGAGGAGTGAGTTGTGGTAAAGTGAGAGCAGAGTGAGTTGTGGTAAAGTGAGAGTGAGGCAAAGGAGAGAGTTGTGGTAAAGTGAGAGTGAGGCACAGCAGAGTGAGTTGTAAAGTGAGAGTGAGGCACAGCAAAGTGAGTTGTAAAGTGAGAGTGAGGCACAGCAGAGTGAGCTGTGGTAAAGCAAGAGTGAGGCACAGCAGAGTGAGTTGTAGTAAAGCGAGAGTGAGGCACAGGAAAGTGAGTTGTGGTAAAGTGAGAGTGAGGCACAGGAAAGTGAGTTGTGGTAAACTGAGAGTGAGGCACAACAGAGTGAGTTGTGGTAAAGTGAGAGTGAGGCACAGGAGAGTTAGTTGTGGTAAAGTGAGAGTGACGCACAGCAGAGTGAGCTGTAGTAAAATGAGAGTGAGGCACAGCAGAGTGAGTTGTAGTAAAGCGAGAGTGAGGCACAGGAAAGTGAGTTGTGGTAAAGTGAGAGTGAGGCACAGGAAAGTGAGTTGTGGTAAAGCGAGAGTGAGGCACAGGAAAGTGAGTTGTGGTAAAGTGAGAGTGAGGCACAGGAAAGTGAGTTGTGGTAAAGTGAGAGTGAGGCAAAGCAGAGTGAGTTGTAGTAAAGTGAGAGTGATGCACAGCTGTGTAGAAGTGAGGCACAGGAGAGTGCGCTGTGGTAAAGTGAGAGTGAGGCACAGCAGAGTGAGCTGTGGTAAAGCAAGAGTGAGGCACAGCAGAGTGAGCTGTGGTAAAGTGAGAGTGAGGCACAGGAAAGTGAGTTGTGGTAAAGTGAGAGTGAGGCAAAGCAGAGTGAGTTGTAGTAAAGTGAGAGTGATGCACAGCTGTGTAGAAGTGAGGCACAGGAGAGTGCGCTGTGGTAAAGTGAGAGTGAGGCACAGCAGAGTGAGCTGTGGTAAAGCGAGAGTGAGGCACAGCAGAGTGAGTTGTAGTAAAGCGAGAGTGAGGCACAGGAAAGTGAGTTGTGGTAAAGTGAGAGTGAGGCAAAGCAGAGTTGTAGTAAAGTGAGAGTGATGCACAGCTGTGTGGGAGTGAGGCACAGGAGAGTGAGCTGTGGTAAAGCGAGAGTGAGGCACAACTGTGTGGGAGTGAGGCACAGGAGAGTGAGCTGTGGTAAAGTGAGATTGAGGCACAGCAGAGTGAGCTGTGGTAAAGTGAGAGTGAGGCACAGCAGAGTGAGTTGTAGTAAAGGAAGAGTGAGGCACAGGAAAGTGAGTTGTAGTAAAGCAAGAGTGAGGCACAGGAAAGTGAGTTGTGGTAAAGCGAGAGTGAGGCACAGGAGAGTGAGTTGTGGTAAACTGAGAGTGAGGCACAGGAGAGTGAGTTGTGGTAAACTGAGAGTGAGGCACAGCAGAGTGAGCTGTGGTAAAGTGAGAGTGAGGCACAGGAGAGTTAGTTGTGGTAAAGTGAGAGTGATGCACAGCTGTGTGGGAGTGAGGCACAGGAGAGTGAGCTGTGGTAAAGTGAGAGTGAGGCACGGCTGTGTGGGAGTGAGGCACAGGAGAGTGAGTTGTGGTAAACAGAGTGAGGCATAGCAGAGTGAGCTGTAGTAAAGTGAGAGTGAGGCACAGCAGAGTGAGTTGTAGTAAAGCGAGAGTGAGGCACAGGAAAGTGAGTTGTGGTAAAGTGAGAGTGAGGCAAAGCAGAGTGAGTTGTAGTAAAGTGAGAGTGATGCACAGCTGTGTGGGAGTGAGGCACAGGAGAGTGAGCTGTGGTAAAGTGAGAGTGAGGCACGGCTGTGTGAGAGTGAGGTAACCTGTGTAGGTATACTGTGGGCACCATCAGTACATAAAGAACAGTGAACACAGTTCAGCGTGTGAAAGATGGAGAAATCACAGTTACAGTCACTGATGCTGTGATAAGAACAGGAGCGTCTGATTGGACCACAATGTTACATCAGAGCCGTACCTAACTGAGCCTGATTTCCGTCTGCCATCTGGATGAGGGCGCTGTCCTTCTTATTGTAGAGGATCTTCACACGCTGCACGTCCCCATACACACCTTCAGTTAAGCGAGAGGCAGATGGAGAGGGGAGGAAAGGAGGGAAGGAGGGAGGATTGAACCATGAAGGACAAGTTAGTGCTTTAGAGGCTTTAGAGTTCGGACATGAAAAAAACAAACAAAAAAAAAAAAAAACATAAAAGGTGAAGATGGTACAATCTTCAAAAACGATCTACAGCAAAGAGTCCAACAGTACTTAAAAATAGAGTAGAGAACATTATTTTGATACGCCCTCCCAAATTAAAGGAGCTCAGTGATATGGCAAAGTTAAAAAACCAAAAGCCTACATGCAAAATAATCAAGCATGCATTACGATAAGCTGTATATGAGGAGAGACAGAGAGAGCAAAGATAGAGCTTCAAAAAAATGAAAAGGAACTGTGTCAAACTGTTAAAATTTGGAAAAGAAAGAAGGTAACAGGTAAATTAACTCTCGTCTGAAGTTTTAGTTGTTAACTGAGACAAAGAAAAGGAAATCATAAGTAATAATAATAATAATAAAATCAGAGGTTTTAACAAAAATGACAAATAATTAAAGTAAAGAAAGAGGTAGATTGCCAACAATAACATACCGAAGAGGGTAAAGAGACTTTGGGGCGTAACCATCTTTAGAAGGAGAGAAGAGCAAGCAGCGTAAGACAGGAAGAGAGAAGAGTCGAGGTAGAGCGGAGATGAACAGATCATCCATAACGGAGGGTGGTTTCCCGCAGGATGGTGAGGTGACCATGGAGCATGGGGTCAAGGCAGTTAATTGGGGCAAGTTGGTCCGAGGAGGAACATTTGTTTTTTGGTTTGTTTGGTTTGTTTTGTGTGTTCAAGCACAAAGCATGAACGGGTGGGGGGTGGGAGAAAGGGAAGGGGAGTACAGAAGGTGGTAGGGAGGGAGGATGGGTAGGGGGGGGTAGGAGAAAGGCAGAAAGCAATGTGGGGTAAAACAAGGAAAAAAAGGAGTTGGGGAAGGGACAAAAAAAATAATATACAGGTCAGTACACAGGAAATGCAGGAGTTTGGTCAGAAATGGCAGGGTTCTCTTTTCTTTCCTTTTGTTTCTGCTCCCGAACATTGCTTCTAATCGTGCCAAATGTAGTCCCCCGAGACCAAACGTGGGTAAAGGCACATTTAAATAAGACTTACTGCAGCGTAGGAATGGGGGAAAAAGGACAGGGCATGCAGAGAGAATGGCTTTGGTAGCTTGATTTTAGTAGCTGAAGCTGGGCAGAGTATGAAATGCAAGGCAGCGTCGATTAAAAAGGAACGCCAGCCTGCTGATTTTATCCATTAGGATATCAAAAAGAAATGCCATGCAGGTCGTGGGCATGAAAACCACCTTGCAGAGTTATGGGCATCAACAGACAGCACGTCATGTTTAGAACCACAAAACCCACAAGTGTGTGCTTGGGGAAAGAAAACTACAATGGGTGGGTGAGGGGGGGTAAAATAAATGACTAGGGCATTTTATAGATAAATATAATAAATAATAATAAGAATAATAACAATAATAGTAATAAAAAAGTGAGAGAGAGAAATGAGGCGGGGGGGTGGAGCTACACATTTCATACCAACTTTGAATAGCTTAGAGAGAGGCAGTGGAACGTCAGGAAGAAGGAAGAGAGAAGTTACAGCTTAGAGAGAAAAGACAGTTAGATATTACTTCCAGAGAATGAGAGATAAAGAGAGAGAGAGAGAGAGAGAGAGAGACAGTGATCAAAACTTGCACAGAATGCACAGAGAGACTGCAGAGAGACCCTCCATTTTGACGAGATATTCATCAAGAAATGCTTTCAGTATATTTTAACTGAGAACACAAACCAATGTGCAGAAATTAGCTTAAAGCATCTACGTCAAAGTCTAAAATGATCAGCTAACTGCAAATATACTGAAATAACATTAAAACGTACAACACACTGAGGATGGAGTGGAGCCACAGGCTCTAATGGAGTAATGGGACACACAAACTGCTCACTGTTCATCCTGTGACGAACGTTAAATTAACACTGGAGCCAATGGATTACATCGATACAGTGAACGTGATTTAGCCACAATTAAACAATTTTCTCCAAGCCGATTGGTCTGTGAGCAGGTACACTCAAGACAGATGTGGTAATGAGGCGTTCCTGAAGTAGTGAGGATGCTCTACTATCTTTCAACATCATTCATTTCAACTATGTTAAGACGTTTGGTACCCTACTGTATGTTACATAGTCACTATAAGCTTTGAAATATGACTTTTGTTATAACTCAGAGAGGACTCTCTTCTGATTGGCTGGCAGGTGTCTATTCAGAGTCTATCATAACACTTTTAAACTGTGTTTCCTGTTTATGCATTTACAAAAGCTCACACTGCACATTTAGTTGATTTTATGGGTGAAAACACTTAAAAAAGAATTAAATATTTTACAGCAGTTTATTTTTATTTTAACACATTTAAAACACTGAGCAGGTCATACAGGTTTATTTTCTATCAGTAAATAAAGTGCAGTAAAATGTGAAATTTGTCTATAGATGACACTTAAACGTAGAGCTGGGCGATATGGCCAAAAACGTTATCACGATAAATTTTTCTCTGTCGATCAATCTCGATAATTATCACGATATTACATTTTCTAACACTGTCATAGTTTTAAACATCATATTTCTAAAAACATCAGACTAAATACATGAAATGTTATTCTTTCAAATATTAAAATGTTTATTGTCAGAACATAATACTGTAGCGTCCGGCTGGACATGTTGTAAGGATGGACGAGAAAGACGTTTACAGTCGTCGCTTTATTGTTGAAACTTACGATTGCTGTCGGCCGCAGCCACTCCAAAATAACAACAGGCTAGAGAGACAAGCTAACAGGCTAATGCTAGCACTCGGGCTGACACACACAGCGAGCCCCTTCCTTCTCCTTCTCACAAACAGACGAGCACACAGCGACCTCGCGCTCTGTCGCCCGGCCAATCACGCGCTTGTCTAAACACAACAGTGAATTTTGGCGGCGCTGGTGAGGAGGATCTAACAAGCAGCAGTATCAGACGTCTGAACTCACTGTCGCGCTGCTTTGACGCGAAATGGAAACGAACGTTAATGTTTATCGAATTCTACTGTCCCGGCTTATCATCATCATCGAGAGAAAACTTATTGTGTAAAAAATCTACACTGTTTTATCGCCCAGCACTACTTAAACGTCAATCAATTTACTGGGGTGCAGAAACTTTGCGTATCACAGATAAATAAATATACATCACACTAACATTTTTTAAACATAATCCTAAAAATGAGATCTTTTTTCTGAGTCACATTTAAACTGCAGAGTGAATCAGCCGTGTTAAGATTAGCATAGAACGCTCAGGATGGTGTTGAAAGATGGCAGGGTTCCTCTGAAGTAAGAGAAAGAAAAATGAGCCTGTGCAGATAATGACTGTACAGAAGTAGAGAGGCAGACTCTGCTGGAGAACTGACTGAACACAACGAGGAGACAAGAGAGAGCAGGTAGAGGGGTGTGTGTCTGAATGTGTGTGTTTGGGTGCGTTTTGAACTGACCTTGTCGTTCAGATTGCTGGCCAGCAGAACCCCACCACCACCTGAAGGTCCTGAGAGTGCCACCCGGCCCGCTGCTGCCGCCGCCGCAGCCGCAGCACTGAGAGGACTGATGGCACCTAGAGAGAAGGGAAGAGAGAAGAGAAGAAAGGAGGAGAAGAGAAGATATGAGGAGGTGAGATGAGAGGTCACGGGGAGCGAATAAAAGAGAAAAGAAAAGAGCAGATGAGAGAAGATGAGAAGAAAGGAGAAGAGATAAATAAGAAGAAGAGAAGTGAAGAAGAAACGAAGAGATGAGAGAAGAAAAAGGAGAAGAGAAGGAAAAATACAAAATGAGAGAAGAAAGGAAAACAAGGGGAGTGAAGAAAAGAGAAAAGAAAGGAGAAGAGAAGAAACGAGAAGATGAGGAGAGAAGCGAAGAGAAGAAAGGAGACAAGGAGATGACAAGAGGGAAAAGAAAGAAGGGAAAGAGCAAGAAAAGAGAAAAAAGTATTGACAAAGCAAAAGAGAGAGAGATAGAAGAGTGAGCATTGGGAAGAAAGCCAACAGGGAGGGAGAGAAAGAACAGAAATGGAGACAACAGAGTTCGGTGTCAGTCAGCCTGTCGTTTACACTCTAAACGTCTGGCAGCCTCGTCTCTCAGCCTTCAGTTCAGCTCCAGCCATGCAGACACACACATACACTTCATATAGCGTTACACCACTGCTGGTCTGTTTTCACACAGACTGGCTCTCAAAGCCCCAGTTCAGACTTTTAAGTGTAAACACACATTTTATTAACTCTGCACTCACAGATTATGCCGGCGTGATCAAATCCTGTGTCTGGTTCTAGACGTCACAGCGTAAAAACAAAGTCATGGTGACCATTACTGTCAACTTCCATCCAAAGTACTGTCTCTAAACTCTGTGCCAGTGTTAGTTTGATGTTAACAGACCAAGTAAAAAGAGATATGACCATTTAAATTTGATATAAAAGTCGTATTTACACATCTGTAAAAGTAATGAGGAAGGAGGGGCAAGATGCCCAGTGAAGATGCCGCACAACGCAGCTAAAACTGCCCCTAGTGGACAAAACTAGCTCACAGCTGCTTTTCTTGGAAGTACAGCGGTAACCCTACTTATGAGTCTAATCCGTGCAGGAGCCGAGCTCGTTAGCTGGTTTGCTCGTTAGCTGGATGCATTTTCCCCATAAGAATACATGTAAAACTGATTAATCCGTGTCAGCCGGCCAATATACAGTATACTTTAATATGCTAAATAATGTGTTTATATGGGTTTTTAAAACATAAACGAGACGACGACGGTGCTCGTGTAGGCTGGTGGCTAAGGAGGACAGGAGGACAGGCGTACGTGTATGGCATGGTTACACTTATCATATGAAAAGTAAAAGTAAAATGTATCTAACTTTCTTGTTCACTACCTTTTGCTGTCTTTGTGTCACTTTCACTAGTACTTTCACTTTCACTGGACAGCGGTCAAAGGTAATGACTGACCTCTTCTTCTACACTAGCATCTAGGGGATGCTACGACCGCCGCGCCCCTAGCGGTTGGCATACTTGAACTAATTTACTACTCGTTACTTCGAATTTTACTCGTTACCTGGAACAAAAATATTCCGAGATCTCGACTCGTTACCTGGAATACTCGTTAGTGGGGATGCTCGTAAGTAGGGTTACCACTGTAGTTGTATATTAGCTTTAAAATGCTTCAGTCACTGTTTTTATAGTAAATATTTCCATTCAAAGTGGCTAATTTTGCTGAAAGGTGAGGCATTTGCATCTCTGATTAAGACGCATTAAACATTCAACAGATTAATCAGCTGAATTAACTAACACTACTGATGTAATTTTGTGAGTATCGCTTTCAAAAACGTTTCCTTTTGGCCTTAGAAACAAACATCCTTTAAGTCTGTCCTCTGTCCACTGTGGCTGGTTTAAAACGGTGCATCTTTATGGGGCAGATTGATTGTCCAGTCTGTGTGAAAGGCATTGTCTAATTACAAACATGGGTCAATCCCTCACATCCAGGCCACAATGCAGAATGGTAGGGCTTATTGCTGAGCCGTCTGATTAGCGCTCTGCAGAAAGAGCAACACTGAGGACCCAACAAGTCAGGACAAATGGATGGAGCTGTTTCAGTAGAGAAAGCCCCGCCAATTCTGACAGCACTAGCAAGAGTCTCTTTCCTCCAGGAGAAGGAAAGAACACAGAAGGATTAAGAAAACAAGAGAGAGAAAAAACAGTAGATAACAAGCATAGGTACCTAGAGAAGATGGAAATGCTCCAGCACTAGAGTAGGAAGTTACCATTCCGGATGGAGAACCTAGGAGAGTGTGTAGAGTAAAAGTCTTACGCGATCAGACAGGAACGGAAGGTCAGGGACTCTACTGACATCTGAAATGTTGTATCTTAAATGCAGGTGCTGTTCAGTTCATTAACGGGCTTATACTCAACATTTTGTGTATTTGGGGTTTTTGGTCTCCATATAGGTCCATGTTTGGTTTAATCCAAATTAGGGGTTGACTGATTATCTGCCCTGACCTATAATCAGAGCAATTCTTCCAAAAGAATCTGGACCAATGTCTCGTTAGCAGCCCTATTTGTCAAGTAAATACAATCAAATGTCTTTTTCGGTGATTTTTCAGATGTCTAAAGTTCACAGCTCTTTATTTTTAGAATGTTCTAACATTAAAATATGTTCAGTTAATATAAGAGCTGCATACTTAAAAAATTCACACTTTAAATATCACAAAAAATACTACAAAAAGTGTGATTGGGTTTGAGAAAGGGACAATATTATTATTATTATTATCACATTTATGGTAAATGAATATCGCTCCCAAATATCAGTAATTGGTATTAGTAAAACATCAGTCAACCCTTAAAATAGCCATCATAATTCATTTTTACATGACCTCCTGCTAAGCCTGAAAATGAAACTGTTTATGTAAACACTTTAAGAATGGCATATTTAAATGACTTCTGCTCTGATTGGCTGCCCTGTATTTTGCCTCTTTCAGAGTTGAAACATGAATAACTTCAGTGCGAGTGTGTGATGATGAACCTGCTACAGGCTGCATAGGTGAATGTATACACAAGTGTGTGAAATAATGTATTCAAACCAGGCTGATCTGCAGTTTTATCTAGAGACGCACAATATATCAGCGGCACATATACTACCTTCAGGTAAATAAACAAATAATTTTTGGTATCAGCCCTATATTGAAATTATGTTCTGTATAATTCAGTTTTGTGTCCTATTTGTAGCTTATACGGTGGGACTTTGCCTTTTTCTAGAACCCTCAGCATGCTTTGCTGACAAACTTTGATATACCGATGATGGACATAATGTACAGCGTCACATCAAAAAATTAGCAAAAAAAGTTCATTTTTGTTCATAATTTAATTCTGTCATTTTTTTAAATATTCACTACACAAAAAGTAACAAAATTTCAAATTTTTTGTTGTATTATTGATCAGAATCTGAAATTAGTACAATATTTAATTTGGAGTTTAAATAAATTACAATTCACAGCATCAACATTAAAACAAAAAGTCTTGAAATGTGTCACTTTGTGTGTCAAAATATATATTGTACAATTTATTCTTAAAATCTATCATTTTAATCATGTTTTATCTGTTTTTTTACTTAACAGTGATGTACCTTTGTCATTTTAATCTGTATAACTTTTTTTTCTTCTTAATTCTACTAGTTTTTATTTGAATTAGTGTGGTGTATGAAAGGTGCTATATAAATAAAACTTGCCATGCCTAGTTCGTTTTTTGCATTAAATTATAAACAGAGTTTTTTCACCTAATTCTCATTTTTGGAGATGGAGTAATAACGTTTTTTTCATTACATTATCCCCTTTAAAAGTAGTGTGTAAATTATTGGTTATATCACCATCAGCCTGTTAGTATCTGACGTGAAAACTGCCTATTAGTGCATTTCTAACTTTAAATTTTTAAACTGAATTTTCTAACTAAAATTTTTAACTGCAGAAAAACTTTGGGCATTTTGAGCAGTGTTGTATTGACAGTTTGGTGGAACTGACCTCCATTCACAACCATATTTCATATTTTCAGCTCTTCAGAGCTTTCTCACTATCAGGCCATTGTCAGCATCTGCTAACGTCATTCTACCGTATGGCAAACCTATATTAGGCAGAAAGAAATCAGGGCTGTTTGTTTACTTAACTATCCCAGCAGCTAAATATCCTCATAAGCCTTGGAGGGCCTCCACCAAAATGAAGCCTCAATCCCTTCAAATAAGAAAAATATGACTGGGCAGCACCCACCAGTTATGATCTTTTCTAACTAAACAGATAAAATCAAACATACCCATTGCAAAGCAAGTTATTATTAACTCCAATAACATTTTATGAGAATGTGCATGGCGTCCCGGTTTGCTTCTTTATCCAAACAATGGTGAGTAACTTTAATACAATAATACATGAATTTACTCACATGCTAAAATTGTGGAGTGAGTTTGTAGTGACGAGTAAAACAAAACCTTCAACTATTTATTTTTTCTTTTATAAAACTTAATGCTTCTTTTCAGTATAAAGTATCATGCTGGACCTCAGGTATGAATGTTAGTAACAATGAATTGGTGCAACCTTAATTTTGACTGCAACTATAACCTACAAGTACGCAGTTTTCCCTGATGTGCTCCTATTTTTCCCAAACCAGTATTTTAAATACTTAAATGGGGAGTTCATCTTGAACATTTGAGCATTTCTAAACATATAAATGCCTTTTCCCACCAATTAGCACATAAAAGATGCCGTCTCTCGTCCTTAGCGACACGACGGGCCCCTGCACGACTGGTCATCAAAAAAGCGACTCTTTTACACAACAGAGTAGATTTGTGCCAATTGGTGTTTGTTCATTCATGCACTACAGGCTGTTATATGAAATGTATTTTATTTTTCACTTCACACTACACTTATTTATATTTATTTGTATTGGAATATGACTCCGGGAAAGCTGGAGTCAAGCATCACTGCTACACACCAAGTTGCTGGTGTACCAATCAGAAACTAGAGCAGTTTGCCCCGCCTCCAGCTCCCAAACTAAGAACCAAGAAGAAGAAAACGAGTCCTGGCAGAAAAATAATAACCATTAATAATAATTAATAATAATTAATAATAACCATTAATTAGTCTGTTTTACATTTTAACTAGTGTATGCAGAGTCATAAATTCATCAAATTTTAATTTGTTTTAGAAAATAATTATTTGCAGAACAAAAAAAAAGTCACATACTGGTCTGAGGAGAGTAGAAATAACCAAATAAATATTTAGAACTGCCCAAATGTGAAAAAAGTGAACCTCCCCTTTAAATACAAGGTTGCCTATTTAAATAATGGGCAGAGGGATCTGTGAAACACGTCAGTACAGGTGTAGCAGCATTAACAGAGTGCACGAGGACTTACCTGGCTTGTATTTACAGCATTAAATGATCAAATTAGACAAAATTAAAACAAAATCGATCGATTACGTTTGGAGCAAAAATCTGGTTAAAACCAAATCAATGTATGTTTCCAAATGATGTTACTAATCAAATCCTGACTTCAAACTAATCACTGCAACTGAAATGAGTCTTTTAGAGGTTTACACATCTAAAACAGTTCAAGCCTGAGTCGATGTGAGACGCTTACCGAGCAGAGAGGTGGAGTCTTTGCTGAGAGCAGCAGCCATCGCAGGATCTACAGGAGGCTGACCATCCCCTGCAGGCAGCTCTGGCCTGGTGTAATCTCGACTCTTATCGTTGTTGTACTTCACGTTCAGGTTGACCAGCTTGGAGAAGTCGATGCGGAGGGTGCAGCAGGAGTTATAGATGTTCTGTCCATCCAAGGACTTCAGAGAGCGATAAAAGATGCAAGATGTTTATATTACAGATTCAAATCTAAACCTTAAGCCAGGGTCCTGGAGGGTCCAGCACAGTTTGGTAATTTCTCTGCTCTGACACTACAACTAAACCTGGTAATGACCTGCTGAGCCAAAACAGGTGTGCTTGGTCAGGAAGATCACCAAACTGTGCAGGAGTCCGGCCCTCCAGGACTGGAGTTTGACACCCCTGCCTTAAGGTGTTTAACTGGCCGGCTATTATTATTTTGGACAGTCAAATAGGAGTCATTTATTTAAGTGTTATGCTCAATATGACATTAAAAAATCATATATAAAGCTGTTTATCTGGACAACATACTGCTTACAGTCATGGTCAGAAGTTTTGAGAATGACACAAATATGATATTTTCACATGATCTGCTGCCCTCTGGTTTTTATGTGTGTTTGTCAGATGTTT
>BRDA01003186.1:0-58752 GCA_036984385.1 Crenuchus spilurus
GTGTGTGTGTGTGTGTGTGTGTGTGTGTGTCAGAAAGGAAGGGTTGTTGTAGCTGATATAGTCCCTGGCCTGTGGCCCTCCTCTCTGTGTCTGTGTAGTGGAGATAATCACACTCTTCCTTTAACACTAACTCAAAACAGTCAACACAGTCCATACAGCACACACAGAACTGTACACAGTACACAGCAGCTCTTCCACAGGTAGAATATGAACTACATGACAAACAGCAGCATTTGAAAAATACCTACAATGCCTTTTGCTAATTTTGTTTACATATTGTGTGTTTGTTGATGTTTCCTCTGATTTTCCAAATTGTTTCATAATTCAGTCAACTTAAAGTAGCTCAGTGCATTATTACAAGGAGTGTCCACAAACATTTCTAAATATTTGGGTGGTAATATTGACCGTATCTAACATTGGGAGAACATTTGAACATGTTGAATAATATTTCAGCATGTGTAAATATAGGGAGACATTTTGAGCATATGTACAGTGGTGCTTGAAAGTTATTTTCTATATTTCTGCAAACATGACCTAAAACATCATCAGATGTCCTAAAAATAGATAAAGAGAACCCAGTTAAACAAAAGAGACAAAAATATTGTACTTGGTCACATATTTATTGAGGAAAATGATTCAATATGACATATTTGTGAGAGGCAAAGTATGTGATCCTCTAGGATTAGCAAATAGAAAGGGAAATTAGAGTCAGGTGTTTTCAGTCAATGGGCTGACAATCAGGTGTGAGTGGGCACCCTGTTTTATTTAAAGAACAGAGATCTATCAAAGTCTGCTCTTCACAACATGTTTGTAGAAGAGTTTAATGACACGAACAAATGAGATTTCTGAGGAGGCCAGAAAAAGATGTTGATGCTCATCAGACTGGAAAAGGTTACAAAACCATCTCTAAAGAGTTTGGACCACCAATCCACAGTCAGACAGATTGTGTACAAATGGAGGAAATTCAAGACCACTGTTATCCTCCCCAGGAGTGGTTGACCAAAAAATATCACTCCAAGAACAAGGCGTGTAATAGATGGCGAGGTCACAAAGGACCTCAGGGTAACTTCTGAGCCACTGAAGGCCTCTCTCACATTGGCTAATGTTAATGTTCATGAGTCCACCATCAGGAGAACACTGAACAACAATGGTGTGCATGGCAGGGCTGTAAGGAGAAAGTCACTGCTCTCCAAAAAGAACACTGCTGCTCATCTGCAGTTTGCTAAAGATCACGTGAAGGCTAGAGATCATGTGAAGGCTAGAAGACTATTGGAAGAATGTTTTGTGGACGGATGAAACCAAAATAGAACATTTTGGTTTAAATGAAAAGTGTTATGTTTGGAGAAAAGAAAACACTGCATTCCAGCATAAGAACCTTATCTCACCTGTGAAACATGGTGGTGGTAGTATCACGGTTTAAGTCTGTTTGCTGCATCTGGGCCAGGACATCTGTCCATGAACTGAATCTGAGGAGAAGATGAGGTCATACAGCAAGACAACGACCCTAAACACACAAGTTGTTCTAACAAAGAATGGTTAAAAAACAGTTACTGGAGACGTTTAGCTGCAGTTATTGCTGCAAAGGGGGGCCACACCAGATACTGAAAGCAAAGGTTCACATACTTTTGCCTCTCACAAATATGTCATATTGGATCATTTTCCTCAATAAATAAATGACTAAGTATAATATTTTTGTCTCATTTCTTTAACTGGGTTCTCTTTATCTACTTTTAGGACTTTTAGGAAAATCTGATGATGTTTTAGGTCATATTTATATGAATATATAGACAATTCTAAAGGGTTAACAAACTTTCAAGTACCACTGTAAATATAGGGGGACATTTTGAGCATTTGTAGACCTTGAGGGGGACATTTTGCACTTATGTAAATAATGTGGGTGCATTTTGAACATATGTAAATACAGTATTACAGAGACATTTTGAGCATATCTAAACATTGTAGAACATTTTGAACATATCTAAATATTGGGGGACATTTTGAGCATATGTAAATATTGGGAGACATTTTGAACATATTTAAATATTGGGGAACATTTTGAGTATATCTATATTTTGGAAGGGGACATGTCAAATATATTGTGACTACCGCCTCGGTGTTGATGTTAAAGACATTAATAAAAAGTTATCTGAATAATGTAATACAAAGAAAGGGGGCGGGGCCACTCCTCTGAGACTAACCGATATACTGATCGATTAATCGTACCGCCCGTAACGCCCACACGTCAGTGCGCCGCTGGGCTGGGGTTCAGTCAGAGGGGGAGGGAACGGAGTCTCTCACAGACTAACCGTTGCTTTTACACAGACTGACAAGTCTGATCACTCACCGGCATCAGTCTTAACAATGAAGCACATTTCTGTTGTTTATGCACAGAAGAGGCCTTTGACAGTTTGTGGTAAGCTTCATTTTTACATTTTTAACTAATTTATGCTTAAGAATCCCACAGTTGAGACCTAGGAGTCTGACCAGCTGAGCTGACTCACAGCCTGGCAACCAGCTGGCTAGTTAGCTAGCTAGTTAGCTTCTGTGACATAGCTAACTAGCTAGCTGTAATAATGGCTTTGTCTTGGCTTGACAAGTCAGCTGTTAGTTAGAATGACACCTTCTAACAGTGAGTAAATTGTAGTCTGTTGTTTAGTTATCAGGATTAACGTGAGCTCGCTGTTTA
This sequence comes from Crenuchus spilurus, assembly GCA_036984385.1. Classification (NCBI taxonomy): domain Eukaryota; kingdom Metazoa; phylum Chordata; class Actinopteri; order Characiformes; family Crenuchidae; genus Crenuchus; species Crenuchus spilurus. The sequence continues at coordinate 2,687 of BRDA01003186.1, forward strand.
CTGACGTTATTTGTTGGCTAACGGAGGCTAGTCAGCCTTTAGCTGCTGCACACTAAGGCTACTGACACAGCTAAGCTAGTCATGTTTTCTGTCAGCATTTTAAACACTGTGTTGTCTCTGTGCAGGTATTTGTCAGCAGAGCTAACATTAGCTGGGAGAGCTTAGCTAGAGAGGTTAGCCAAGCAAAGCAGAAGTTTCTCCAAATGATTAAGATCACTACTGTGACACTTCTGAAGATAAAGGATAATGTAGAAGCACACTTAACACTAAAACAGCTCATTATTAAGTGAACTGATAAGTCGTTATTTTGTTACTACTTAGTATCTCGAAATAATGACTTAGTATTTCACTTAGTATCTAAAAATAACGTAGTATCTCAGAATAACGACTTAGCATCGCAAAACAATGACTTAGTATTTCAGGTAAAATCTAAAATAATTTACTATCTCAGAATAATGACTTAGTATCTCGCAGTAACGACTTAGACCCTCAGAATAGCAATTTAGTATCTCAGAGTAACAACTTAGTATTTCGAAATAATGACATGGTATTTCACTTGGTATCTAAACATAATGTAGAACCTCAAAATAAAGACTTGGAATCTCAAAATAAAGACTTAGAATCTCGTAATAACGACTTAGTATCTCAAAATAATGACTTGGTATCTTGCAGTGATAATTTAGTATCTTAATTTCTCAAAATAACAACATAGTATCTCAAAGTAATGACTTAATATCTTAAAGTAATGACTTGTCTCAAAATAATGACTTGCTGTTTGGCCAGGTTGGCTGTTTAATATCTACTAAATGTCTTTTTCAGTACATTAACAGATAGACAAAACTTTATTGAACCCAAATGAAGCTACAGTAGTGGACTATGATCAGAGTACTTGTATACATAGTTCATATATAGTTCACAATTGTTTAGTTCATATGTTGATTGAAATATATGGTATAAGAAATATTATAGGTCCACAGTAAAATAATATGCTGAATGCAGTAATAACCTGGCCTTGAGTGCTTTATCACCCACAAAATGTAACATAGTTGACCCGTTTCATGGTAAATTAGCTTAAATTTGAGGGTTGACCTAATTCTGAAAATACGCTGACTTGATAGGCAGGTTAATAATACTTGCAATGTATGATTGATTTGTTCATCAAATCAGCATACTTTTAGAATGGTTTACCACCAGGAACTGGCAAGCGTTTGACATTTCAGCTCATTTCCTTTACATAATGTTCTTTTCCAGGTGTTCAGGGGAACACACAAGTGTATTCTTATCAGCTCATGTAAAAAATATGATTGTTACTTAAGCAGTTTGTTTTGGACTGCCTCCTGTTGAATTATTTTCAGCTGAGTCAAACTTCATAGAAATATTTAGTATGAAGATTAAAAGGTACACTATTGCTGTGGAAGATCATTTCCCTTATAGTAATCTGACTGTTGGAATAACATTTAAAGCCACAGTTATGAAGTACTTCCTCAAGAGTTTAAATACATTATTTTAGAACTCAGTTACTCATATAGCACTGTAGAAACATATTTTATACTATCTATATATCTACTATCTTTATTTTTGCCCTGTTTTCCTCAGTTAATTTGGAGCCTTTTTCCCACATAGAATGTTAACTATTAATTGAAAAAGATAAAAAATTGCAACTAGCATTTAAAAACATAGCATTGTTACAGTACCAGAGTTTTTATTTTGATGCCATGTGTAGTGTCACGATGCTCAATACCAAATTGACCATCTGACTATAAACTAAAAAATACTCAATATTTTTAATGCCAAAAGGTTATTTGATAGAGCAGACACATTTCTACAGCTTTTTCCATTTATTCTGCATAATTAGACTTGAGCCAATCTACAATGCTATCTTCCAATTCTGTATGTACTCCATTTAGTACTTTGTGGTTGCCAGTAAAATTCACCAAATACAGTGTCAAGTTGGTGCAGCTTAAAATTAAAATGTATTGATAAGTTAAATTATAGTGTAATTAATTGATTGCCAAATGTAGTTATTGAAATTTTTAGATACTTACTTGGTGAAACTCGTACAAATCATACCAAATGGTGAACCTTAAACGTAACTTTAAAAATTACATTAATCTACATTAGCACATGAGTATATAATGCAGCTTTAGTTTACTGAAAAAGTCTAGAGTAAGTCTACAGTCCTGTGTGTAAAATTACTGACATCGCACAATATCTAATGTTCTTCAATTAGGTGGTTCATTAGGTGTTTTATTTATGTTTATATTGCCAGGTGTGACCACCTGTGTGTGAGGCGGCACCATGGCCGCTATGATCCCACCAGTTAAGCTGAAATGGCTGGAACACCTGAACAGCTCCTGGATTGCAGAGGACAGCGAATCTATCTCCACACGTGAGGGTGTGGCCCTGCTCTACTCCAAGCTCCTAGCCAATAAAGAAGTGGTGCTGCTTCCCCAGCAGGTGCTATGTCTAAAAGGACCCCAGCTGCCTGACTTTGAGCGAGAATGTCTGTCCAGCGATGAGCAAGAGCACTACCTGGACGCGTTACTGGCCAGTCAGCTGGCACTGGCAAAGACTGTCTGTTCTGACTCACCTTTCGCAGCTGCTCTGCGCAAACGCCTTTTGGTCCTGCAGAGGATCTTTTACGCACTTTCTAACAAGTACCATGACAAGGGCAAGGTGAAACAACAACAGCACTCACCTGAGAGCACACTGACCTCAGCCGAGCTGCAGGCAGTCAGCGAACGACCCCGTTCCAGCACAGATGCGCTGATTGAAATGGGTGTTCGAACGGGCCTCAGTCTGCTCTTTGCTTTGCTCCGGCAGAGTTGGACGCTGCCGCCCACTGGACCTGGCCTTAACCTTTGCAATGATGTCATCACCACCGCCATTGAGGTTGTCGGCTCTTTACCTCCTCTTTCACTGGCCAATGAGAGCAAGATTCCACCCATGGGTTTGGACTGCTTGGCCCAAGTGACCACATTCCTCAAAGGGGTGACCATGCGGCACTCAGGGGCAGACGTGGTAGGCCGGAGGCTGGCATGTGAATTGCTTCTGGGGCTGGCGGCTCAGAGGGGCTCCCTACGTTACTTGCTGGAGTGGGTGGAGATGGCGTTGGCTGCCTCTGCAGGAGTCATCAGCCTGGAGCCCAGCCAGGAGGGGATGATGGGATATGACTGCTTTATGAATATTCTCATGCAGATGAGACGCTCATTGGTATGTATTTTGTTCCTCAGGTGTTGATAAAGTCATGATTCTCTCACTTCCCAGTACTATTCACATTTAGGAGTAGAACACACTGAAAAGTTACATATTTTTAAATGGTAATTAAAGTTTTTGAATATTGTTAGATACTCCTTAAGTAGTGTTTCTTTTGCTTTAACTGCCAAAGTGGAATTTCAGATGGGATTGGAGCTCACTGCATGTCAATTGCACACATTAATCTTATTAATTATTTAAACAGTTTACAAAAAGAGAAGGGTTTTTTTTCCTTGAGTTAACAAACGAATTATTCATTATTCATTAGTGTGCTACTAAAGCCTAGTCCACACGTAGCCGGGTATTTCTAAAAACGAATATCTCCCCTACATCGTTTTCAAAAATAATATCATACACACGAGATCGTTTTAAGAAAAGTTTTCATCCACATAAATACGCCGTAGAGTGTTGTCATAAAGACGCCAAGCACATAGATGGCAGTGTAACACAAAGCTAACACCCATGTCAGCCAATCAGAATCCTTCAAAACAGAAAAGTAAGTAACAAAAAACTTCTCCTTTGCTCCTCCACGTGTTGGAGAAGCTGAACTTGTAAACACAAACACGCAAAGAGTGTTTGAATTAACATAAAAATGAAAACTTCTCTGCTGGAGTTCATCCTTCCACAGCAAGGCAGTCAATTACAGCGGTTGTGCATATGACATCACAGCATCATTTGTCGCAGATTGTGATGTTCTGGACTCTAAAACGCCGTTTTCACACGTACACACGCAAACGCAAAAACAGAGTTTTCCAAAATCTCCACTTTGGCCGGAGTTTTCATAATCATTCGTTTTTGGTGTAAGACTGCGTTTGCATGTGGACGAAAGGCCCAAACGCATAAAAATATATGCGTTTATTCAAATACCCGGCTATGTGTGGACAAGGCCTAAATTCACTGAAAAGTTTGCTTAATTTTTTTGAGCTTGTCTCTTATATCACAGATTTCACAGTCGTTGAGTGTAGTTTTGAGTCTTTTGGGCAGTGTCTTTACCACAGCTTCATTTGTATAGCTCTTTCCCCCAACACATTTTAGCAATCGGCAAAGTACAATTACCAAAAAACACACTTTCCTTGTAAGCCAGGGAAACTTTCCCAGTCCTTGTTCTAGAGTCACTTGGTTCGCTCAGGTGAGAGTCATGAGTTGTGGGTGAAGATCCCTCTCAGGAAGTCTATTAACTACAATGTAGCATCATGTGTAGGCGAGAGACAGCTCACTCAGCCCAGGAAATTAGTTCATTATTTTGCCTTTGGCATGAATGTTTTATTGCTCTTGATTGCTGCCCTCATGTAATATTTCACCTTGCTTGGTTATGTGAATTCAAAATGTAAAAATGTTTTTTAGAATCTGCACTTAGGGTACAACATGCTTAAATTTTTCATTTTTCATTCCATTTCACAACAAATGATCTGTTTCGTTAGAAAAGGATCATTTCACTGTTCGTGAATTGGGTAGGTTCCTATCCATGGTGACATTAAAGTACTCCATGACTATGATTATCTTCTAGGGTTCATCTGCAGACAGGAGCCAATGGAGAGAGCCGACTCGCACACCAGATGGTTTGTGCTCCTTGTATGAGGCTGCACTCTGTCTGTTTGAAGAGGTACTTCTCAGCTTCCACAGATTTAAGAGCAGATGATTTGATTTAAATTAGGTATGGAACAATCTGTGCATTTTTCCTCCTTCTGCCTTCTGAATTTCCTGTGGTGGTGTGACAGGTTTGTCGCATGGCGTCAGATTACTCAAGGACATGTGCCAGTCCAGACAGCATCCAGACGGGCGAGGCAGCCATGGTGTCTGAGACATGTGAAGTCTATGTGTGGGGCAGTAACAGCAGTCACCAGCTTGTGGAGGGCACTCAGGAGAAGATCCTGCAACCCAAACTAGCACCCAGCTTCAGTGATGCACAAACGGTAGGTGATGCACTAGTGTAAACTGCACTGTTCTGATTTTTTGTTGCTATGCTGTATTCTCTGATGCTGGAAATGTATAATGAATTACAATTGAATATTTTTTGTCCAAAGTGAACCAAATTTACATCCCTAATATTGACAAACAATTAGTAATAATTTTGTTTTCAGCTTGTAATATATGTGATATTCCATTCTTGTGTCCTGTAATATTTTGTGCCACATTGTTTGTAACCTTAGATCGAGGCTGGTCAGTACTGCACTTTCGTCATCTCTTCCGATGGTTCTGTTCGGGCATGTGGGAAAGGGAGTTATGGTCGCCTGGGACTGGGTGACTCCAACAACCAGTCCACTCTTAAGAAACTTACATTTGAACCCCACCGTGCTATTAAGAAAGTTTCATCATCCAAGGGCTCAGATGGCCACACACTGGCATTCACCAGTGAAGGGGAGGTGTTCAGTTGGGGTGATGGAGACTACGGAAAACTGGGTCATGGCAACAGCTCCACACAGAAGTATCCCAAACTCATACAAGGACCTCTACAAGGAAAGGTATGAAAGACCTCCTGCTCTCATAAATATGTTTTCCAGTGATCAACTCAGCTTGGATGGTTTACTATAATTCTATGCATTAGTGTTTGACACTTTTGGAACTTCTGTCATGAAATAATGGTAATGTGTATCAGAGGATCAAGTGCCAAAATGTGGGGTATCGCACACCTTGTTGGCTAGTTAGTTACATCAAAATAATTGCAGGTGTTGCCCCGGTGTGCAGCTGTTTAAGCCTACATTATATTGTGATGGATGCATACGAGTATAGACTCACCGAGTTGGTCAGAAAATATCCTAAATTATGGGACTGTTCTTGAGTGGCTCACAGGTATCAGCAGAAATTTGGTTAATTTGATGGAGGAAATAGCCAGATCTATTGATTCCAGAACAGTCAAGCAGAAGTGCATGTTGCTAACATTAAGTCAGCTAAAGTTATACAAAAAGTAATAAAACAAAGCTTATTTAATTTAAATTGTGGTCAGTTATGCATTAGTTTTGACTGTAAATATAACATTGATATCATCCACTTAAACCTTTTTAAGAATTCTTTAAATGTGTTTGAATTCATTTGACATTGTCTTTGTCCAGTTGCTTACAGACAGTACTGAACGCTATGTTGGCTCATGCTGTGTGTGTTTCTGTGTAGGTGGTGATGTGTGTGTCAGCAGGCTACAGACACAGTGCAGCTGTTAGTGAGGATGGGGAGCTGTACACATGGGGAGAAGGTGACTTTGGAAGACTAGGTAAATTTCCAGGTTTTTACAGAGCAATAATTTATTCTTTTTAGTGTGACATGACTAATTTTCCAATTAACAGTTTTTCTGAATGTTTTGTTTGCAAAATTGTGAAGTGTTTACAGTTTACAATATCTGTTTGTTTGTATGATGCATCTTCAATGTACTGTATGTTGGTATTTAGGCCATGGTGACAGCAACAGCAGGAACATTCCCACGCTTGTGAAAGATATCAGTAATGTGGGTGAAGTGTCGTGTGGGAGTTCCCACACTATTGCGCTGTCGAAAGACGGCCGAACTGTTTGGTCCTTTGGAGGTGGAGACAATGGTGAGTCCAGTTGAAATACTTAATTGCAAGTTCAGTGGTTCATAAGAAGGTGACCTGTGAATCTGTGGTCTGTTTATCAGTCATGCAAACACAGTGACTGTCAAAATCAAGTCAAATTTACCTATAAGGCTTCGCTATTTTATAGTATTTCTATGGTCACCCAACTAATGCTTACTAATTGGTAGATAATTTATTTTCCACTCTAGTACAGTGTTTGTCAGTTTATATCGGTATAATAATATTGAGAGCTGTACACTTATGTAATGCATGTGCGTCTTTCTGGTTATCTGTGATAGGTAAGCTTGGCCATGGTGACACTAATCGTGTATACAAACCCAAAGTGGTGGAAGCTCTACAGGGCATGTTCATCCGTAAAGTGTGTGCTGGTAGCCAGTCTTCGCTAGCGCTTACCTCTACTGGACAGGTATGCCTCTCATGTTTCTACCAGTAATTTCATAACCAAGTGAATGGCTGTGTATTTGTTCACTAATTTTTCTGTTTTACAAGGTGTATGCATGGGGCTGTGGAGCCTGTCTGGGCTGTGGGTCATCTGAAGCCACAGCTCTAAGACCAAAGCTGATTGAGGAGTTGGCTACCACCAGGGTTGTGGACATTTCCATAGGAGACAGTCATTGCTTAGCATTGTCACATGGTAAGATACCTCATTCAAATAATACACAAGGGTGTACACCCAGAAAGCTGTACAATATATGCTGTAACACTTACTACTGCATCTTTCATTTCAAAGCTTTATTGATTTATTTTCCATTTTAAACCACTTAGTTCAGCATGAGTGTTAGTTTATAAGCAGCTTAATGCATTGTGATGTTGGGGGTGTGGAGTATAGATGGGTATAGTGTTTGCTGGTATGTTTGGAACAGCAGAGGCAGTGGTGTAAAAGAGAGCTGAGGGAGAGTGGAGCAGAGGTATGTGCTGACTCAGCATATAAGGCGAGGAGAGGGGCCTCCAGAAATGACATCAGAGCAAATAGGGCTGTTAAATAGCATACATAACTGGTTGTTACAATCTGCTTGAGTAATCTGCTCAGCACCATCTGAGCACCATATATATACAGATCAAAATACTTAATTACATGTAGCTCTTCTTTTTTCAAGCTACACAACAACAGTTTTGATATCTTGTTATGACTGAAACTAATGCTCTGTTAATGCCCATTTTTTAGACAATGAAGTCTATGCTTGGGGTAATAACTCCATGGGCCAGTGTGGTCAGGGTAACTCTACCGGTCCTATTACCAAACCAAAGAAGGTGATTGGTTTAGATGGAGTGGCCATTCAACAGATTTCCGCTGGCACATCACACAGCCTGGCCTGGACTGCCCTCCCGAGAGACAGGTTAGCAATTTCAAACTAGATTTTGGTTATTTGAGCTAGATTTTTTCGTGACGTGTCTTCATGATGAACTTTGTGTATGCAGACAAGTGGTGGCATGGCACAGGCCTTACTGCGTAGATCTGGAGGAGAGCACTTTTTCTCACCTGCGCTCATTCCTTGAACGATATTGTGATGGCATCAATAACGAGGTTCCACCATTGCCTTTCCCCTCTTCCAAGTATGTAATCTCATTTCTTCACTGTAAGCCTCATAGATTAGCAAGCATTAGTATACTGTGTTAGCTTGTAGTGCATTTCTGATATTTGTCATATGAATGTGCTGTCCCACAGAGAACATCATAACTTCCTGAAGCTGTGCCTGAGGCTGTTGTCCAATCACCTGGCTTTGGCACTAGCAGGAGGCGTGGCCACTAGTATTCTTGGGCGACAGGCACGACCTCTCCGCAACTTGCTTTTTAGACTAATGGATGCATCAGTGCCTGATGAAATTCAGGAGGTGTGTGTCTGTTTTGGCTGCTAATGATTTATATTGTGATTTATTAATGCATTTTCTGAACTAATTTTCAAATGACTAAGAATTATGTGCTTTGGTTCTCAAAAGGCCGTCATTGAAACTCTGTCAGTTGGTGCTACAATGTTGTTGCCTCCTCTGAGGGAGAGAATGGAACTTCTACATTCACTCCTTCCTCAGGGACCTGACCGCTGGGAGAGCCTCTCCAAAGGACAGGTGTGTCTTATTAGTGTATGCATGCATGTTTAATTATGCTACAGTCGTGGCGTGCCAACAATGGTGTTAGGTGTGCTTCTAATGGTGCAGCAATCATGAATTGTATGATTCCAGTTCTTATCTTTATGTCCAAATGGACCAGTGGCTGTTTTTGAAGGATTTTTTACTAACCATTTTTAACTCGCACTGTATTGGCTGTGTATACAGCAAATAACATTTCTTTTTAAATGACAAGGAATGGCAACCATTTGTATGGAGCTAATTATTTTCAGTGAATGATAAAGTCATCAAATACTGCTGCAATTGTGATGTTTTTTGCATTTTAAATTGTGATTATTTCAGACATATTTTTTGCCAAGATCACCAGAGTATAATTTTTTCTGGCTTGATGCATCACCCCTGAATGTAGTGTACAAGATTCCTCACGTGAAGGTTTGGCTACCCTGGATTGGTCCAGCTTATCTATAGGAAGTTCATACGTCTTAGGTGAAACATCAACACTTAAAACTTAAGACAATATTTTAAGAATATAGGCTATAATTTAAAAAATGCAGCTTTTGTTAATTAAAAAATTCACGTTTTTAAACTGCAATTTTGATATAAAATTCTTTCAGCCCTACTTCTGTAATAGAAAAGTGAGGTGAACAACTGTCTTTGTAGTTGTTTTAATGTCTCAAATTTGCCACCACGTCAGCCTGTTGATGATTTGACCTGTCAAAAGTATTTGTTTATGTACATGTATTAGGAGAATGTTAACATATATTTTGTATTTATATATATGTATGTATGTATATATATTTGTATGTATGTATGTATCTGTTTGTATTCCAGAGAATGCAGTTGGATATAATTCTGACCAGTCTCCAAGATCACACCCATGTTGCATCTCTGCTGGGGTATAGCTCTCCCCCAGATGCCTCAGAGCCCCTCACACTGCCCTCAGACTCAACACACACCCCTGGCATACACCCAGACACACACCCTGATACACACCTTGCAGAGATCCTCATGAAGACTCTACTCAGGAACCTTGGCTTCTACACGGTTAGTGTGCAGTTTTCATTTATGCCATAAGGGTCATATAGAGTTGCACCAAGAATCAAAAGTATTAAAACATTTCCATTTTATTCTCTTAATGTTCAGTACTTTCTAATCCGATTCCACAGTCATATCAGGATATTATGATCACCCCTGCTTTGTAATGAACATAGCCTGGGATGTGACAGATGCCATGTGACTGAATTTGCTGCATGTAAAGCACATGAGCGAGCACACCAGTGAGTTGTAATGTAGTGTAAAACCATCATCATGGGTAAAGGATGTGTTTTGACTGATGTCTAAAAGGCATTATAATAGGGTACTGGGTGAAGTGTGGTAGCATCTCGGAAGCCACTAACTTTGTGAGATGTTCTAGGACTGCTGTAGTGAAGCTGGACTGAGAATGGACTTCTTCTATATTGAGTGCATCCCAGCGGCATAACAGTGGTCCCCAGGGGCCATTTATAATAGAGGAGAATGACAAATCAGCAAGTGGTACAGAGAAATTGAAGTGTCTCAGTGGACCAGTTGACCTCTATAATGAACACAGTAGCGAGGAAAAGTGTCCGCGATCACCATGTCGCATGGCATCTGTGACGTCCCGGGCCAAGTTCATTCCAGCCCAGGGGTGATCATAGAATTCTGATATGTCTGTGTTGCACCAATTTAGCACTATAATATACTTACAGCTGAGGAGTTCTGTATGGATTACATTTAAAAAATATGTTAAGCTGTAAAAGTGTAAATATGTCTGAAATAAATAATAAAGTATAAAGTATATAAGTATAAAGACAATCATGATTGTTTTTATTTATATACAGAGTCTCAATTTGGTAAAGATTGTGATACTACACTTGGTATCTTTATCAATATCAAGATTCTGGTATCGTGACAAACCTGGTTTGTTAACAGGACCAGGCGTTTGGAGAGTTGGAGAAGAACAGTGATAAGCAGCTGCAGGGCACATCTTCATCAGATAGCAGCCAGCCAGCCCACCTTCACGAGCTCCTCTGCTCCTTACAGAAACAACTACTGGCTTTCTGCCACATTAACTCTGTTACAGAGGTAGGTATTTCATACACTCCTCATGCCAAAATTTTTATTTTATAGAGTAAAGCGGACACAGACTTATGGCTTTTTCAGAGTGACTGATCTGATTTATTGTGTGTCTCAGGGCTCCAGTAGTGTGGCTCTCCTCCATAAACACCTGCAGTTGTTGTTGCCTCATGCCACTGATATCTTCACCCGCTCAGCTATGCTTCTGAGAGAAAGTTCCGGAAACGGCAGTGTACGTGAGAAACTGCGGGGTAAGCACATTTATACATGCACAAACACACATTTGCAAACAGATGTCCCAGCTATATTGATTTTCTTGTTCCATGTCAAGTACAACTGGGTTCAAATTCACTACCTTTGGTAATGTGTGTATGTGTGTGTGTCTTGTAGATGTTATCTACGTGTCTGCGGCTGGCAGTATGCTGTGTCAGATTGTGACTTCTTTGCTGTTGTTGCCTGTGTGGGTGGCTCGGCCATTGCTGAATTTCCTCTTGGACCTTCTGCCTCCATTAGACCGTCTCAACAAACTCTTACCAGCCGCTACCCCATTAGAAGACCAGGAGCTTCAGTGGCCCCTTCATGGTCAGACATGTCAGATATAGGTTATCTTTTATCATGTCTAATCTCTTGGCTTTTAAAATGTGTCCCTTGTGTTGATTTTTGCTGATAATCCATTGCTGCAAAGATCAGTAAGTGAGCAAAGTCCTCACTTCAGGTCCTCATTCTCATAAGCACCACATAAAGACATAAATATTGAGAAAAACAGTCGTTTGTGTTCATAATTTAATTCAAAAAGGTAAACTGTCATATACTTTATATTCATTACATATTAAATGACATTTCAAGCCTTTTCTTGGTTCATTTCAAGTTTGTTAAAATTACTATTCAAACAGTATCAGCATTAAAAAAAATAAGGCTTTAAATATGTAACTTCACGTGTAATGGAGATGCATTATTATATGACTTAACCATTAGTTTAAACTATTTGAGTTACTTATAATAGTTATTTAATTAACTGAAATATTAAGGTTAAGATTAATAGCTGAATAATAAACCTGCAATTTAAAGAATTAATTTGTTTTTTTTTTCTTTTTTTTTTCTGCAGGAACCCCTGAGCTAGTAGAGCCGGTATGCATGTGTGTATCAGGCCCAGCACAGTGCTGGGTCTGGCTGGTGGATCTGGAGCGCACAGTGGCTTTACTCGTTGGCCGCTGCCTTGGTGGCATGTTGCAAGGCACTGCACCTTCACCAGAAGAACAGCACACAGCATACTGGCTCAAAACCCCACTGTTCAGCAATGGCCTGGAGACAGATATTCCACAGCTAGGTATGCACATACACCTGGAATTGGAGCAGCTCATTTGAAACATCTTTAGCCTGTAGGTGGTCTTTTGTAGATACACAAAGGAATCTGTCTTCATATATCTATTTCACCAGTCTTATCATCATCTATCACCAGTTATTGTCCTTGACTGATGATCGGAGCTGACATTTTTCCATTTATCACAATAAGAACTTGAATTCCATTTGCCTGCCAAATACAGCTCGTTTTGTTATCTATGTGCATATATGATGCTAAAAAGATTTTAGAAAGGCACTTCTTTAGTCTGGCCTGATGTCATGCATTCAACACTGTTTGATTGGTAGATATGTAGACCACATGTTGAGTAAATGTGTGTTACAGAAACATGCATCAGCTCTCTGCTGGAGGTGGCTCTGTGTGGCACTGAAGAGCAGAAGCCTTTTGACTGTCCACTGCATGCCGACATGAGTGTCTTAGTGGACTTGTCACTTGGCTCCACCAAGGAACCAACTCACAGTCTGTGGACCAACATGCAGGACTATGCCATCAGCAAAGGTATCACTGGCACACTTATAATACTTAAAGCCATTATACTTATAATTAAAGACCATAAAGCTGTAGACTGTGCTTGTAAGACTTGCATTGTAGAATGAAAGTGTGTAAGATGTTTATTTGCTGTATGTGGTTTTTAACGTAGACTGGGATAGTGCAGCTTTGAGTAACGAGGCTCTGTTGGACACGGTGTCTCGCTTCGTTCTGGCAGCCTTACTGAAACACACAGGGCTGCTGGGCCAAGCCTGTGGGGAGGGCAGGTAGGCGAGTTTCATACCATACAGCTTTACCACATAGACCCTTTTAGCAATTCCCATGATGCCTTGCAACAGTTGTTCAAAATACTGGTCTTAATCACATTTGTGGCTATGAGGTACTGAACATTACTTAACCTTCAGTTTTGCTTAACTTTTAAAAATGTATTCTGTATTAATGACTTTGTATTAAATAACTTTGTATAAGCTGTGCTCAATTACATTACATAAGTTACATTTACAGCATTTGGCAGACACCTGACTAGTTTTGACAACATGCCAAAAATAACCATGCTTGGGGCATTCGTGAACTCACTTTCACAATACAGCCAATCAAAAGGTTTAAATGAGTTAAGCTTTTTAAAACAAAGTTTATCGGTGAATATACAAGGATTTCATCCCATACATGCCAATACTCTGCTAGTGATTTACCAATATGGGTTCTTCAATGGCTGATGCTGATATTTAGAGTGCAGGACTGATTTAGAGGACAGTTCTGATGCTTATATAAGTATTTCAGCTTTTAATGACAGTTTGTTATGGGAATCCTGCAGTTTATGCCCTATGGCAGGGATTCCCAATTCTCTTCCTGGAGTTCTGCACCCTGTAAAATTTAGATCCTCAATCTAACACACTTGATCCAGGAAATGAAGACCTTGAAATGTGTTGGATGTAAACTCCCCAGGGTGTTACGTACCCACCCAGTCTAGGGGTGAGGGTGGAGTAACGATATTAAATTAACCAGGTGCAATGCGGTAACCAGTGTGATGAGGTAGGTACCGTAAATGAGACTGCACAACCATAGAGAGTTTTAACATAGAGTTCACTGAAGTTTAAAAGCAGTGGGGTAGACATACAAACAATCAGACAAACATCAGTTGAAGTGAGAGACAACAACATTAGGAGAGTGATTTCTAACAGTATAGGTGGACTATGGACAGTGCCAAAGGAAAGAACAAATCAAACACCTTACCTGCCTAACAAAATCTTCCCTGCCCAAAAACTACATAAGTGGGACCTGCCCCTAAAACCTAGTGACACCTATACAGAGTTTATCTACGTGGGTGCAAAGTCAGTGGGCCCAAACTAACACCTGTCCACACAATACTCAAGAGTATCGACACATAGTGGTACTACACATACTCAGAAGTTGAGCTAAAAGTACATAAAAGCATCTTCTAACTAATTTAGAGGACAGTTCTGAAGCTTATATAGGTATTTCAGCATTTAATGACAGTTTGTTATGGGAATCCAGCAGTTTATGCCTTATGGCAGGGATTCCCAATTCTCCTGGAGTTCTGCACCCTGTAGAATTTAGATCCTCAATCTAACACACTTGATCCAGGTAATGAAGACCTTGAAGTGTGTTGGATCTAAACTCTCCAGGGTCAGAATCAGAGTTGGGCACTACTTTTTGGTTTCTGAAGGATATCAAATGTGAGCTTTTGATGGGGTTAGCCAGTACATGGTTTCATTCAGAAGCATGTGTCCTAGTTTGTAAATGGCATTGGCATTTCTAAGCCAGTATGTTGAATCAGTGGTTGATATATTGTAGTGGGTAACAATGCTGCCTCTCATGTAGCAGTCTGGGGTTCTATCCCAAGCCTACGCAAGCACACACTGTACCAATAACAGCCCTTGGGCAAGACTCCTAACTCTACATTCAGCTGAAATGTCAAACAGATGTTAAGCATGATGTTCCTGCTAAGTTTGCATTGTGTTTAGATATAGCTGTTAATTTGTTATGTAAACTATTAGATGACTTTATGGCGCACTACAAAATTCTCTTTAAGCATGTAGTGAATCACATTTCACATTTACAAGGCATTGTCTGAACACCTCAGCAATTAATACAGCAACTGATAATCACTATATTCTATGTACATTTTTCTTGTGGCTCTGTGCTTTAACACAACTTGCGCTTATATGTTTACATTGTATGCATTTAGTTATATATTGATGTGTTGGTACAGTGTATTCAGACATTTATGCATTGATGTGTTTAATTTATAATGCCCTTTTAACATTTTCTAACGAATTAAGTGTTTATCCCCTAACTGTGCATTAACCCAGTGGTCTTGTGGTAGGTATCAGCCGTGTAAGCTGTTGGCCGAGGTGTACCGCAACGTGTATAAGGTGCGGAATCGCTTGCTGGCCTGCAAAAATATGGAGCTCACGCAAACACGCTCATCATCCAGAGAACGCAGGGTATGAACACACACATCCACTACCTCTCCCAACAAACACACACACACATTCAAACTCTCCACAAACATCGGTTAGACTTGTGTGTGTGTTTTGCAGATCTCTGAAAACATAGAGTCTGTGGAGCTGGACCCACAGGAGCACTCATTTACTCGCACCATTGATGAAGAGGCTGAACTGGAGGAGCGAGCAGACAGAGAGAGAGAACGAGAGGAGGGTCATCAGGAGCAGGAGGAAGAGGAGGAAGAGAGGGAACATGAGGTCATGACTGCAGGAAGTGAGTTCATTCACACGCATGCAGACGTGCACACAGGGAGCATGTGCTGGTGCTGCTTATGTAGTATTGGTTGTTGCTGTGGCTGTAGAGTAGCTGATGAGTATATATACAGACACTCACATTGGGCCATTTTTGAAAAAAAAATGCTTTTGTTATGTTCATAAACACAATTATGAACACAGACTTTTTCATGATATTCTGATTACACTAGTATTTTAGGACTGAGTATGACTTAGAATATGACTTCACTGCTATAGGTGATGATTTTAGAAATCGAGTTGGTATTCAAAAAGCTGTCCTAAATTAACTGACTAATGTTGGGTTATATTCCTCCTTATTTATGATGATCATTGTCACAAAAATGATTGTAGATCATACTACTACTCTTGAGGTGTTTGTTAATTATGTTCAGTGTGCTGTTTGTAAAGTCTTTCCTGCGTCATACTTTGTCCTAAACCTCATCAGCACGTTTGTGTGACCCATCTGTGGTTTCAGTGAGTTGAGAGAAGTTTTAAGATGTATTTTTTGTGGAAATATTTTTGGCAGCATTTTGGTTGACTGTTCAGTCTTAGGGTTTGTTAGCAACATTAGCCTCGAGGTTCCAGTTCTAAACTAAAGAGGCCAAGCTAAAGTAGATTAGTTAACAAATAGTGTGGAAAGAATTTTGCTAGCAAGTTGATTCTGTGTGGTGGCTTCTCCCATCTTTTTCCAGTCGCAAGAGAGGGAAAGATGGAGAGAAGAAAGAGAACTCTAAGCAAAATGTTTTCCAAACTCAATTTTCACTTGAAATAGTGGAACAGATGGGAAAAATTGGGCACTCAGGCAAAGGTTATTAAAGCAGTAATCCACAAATGCTTTAAAAAAGTTTTAACACTCTGGCAAGCAGTCAGACAAAATGTTGCTTTGTGGCAGGGATTATTTGTGGATGTGGCAGGAAATAGCTGTCAAAAAACTGCCCTAATTTTTTTTGGCATCAGGAGGAACATCTCATCTTCCTCTATAATAGTCTTTCAATTTGAGCAGTTTAAAGAAGTCGCAGTTAGATTGGGGAAAAGTTGGGACATTGCTTCATGACAGAACCCAGCTGTGGTGGTTATAACAGTGTGTGTGTGGCTTGTTGGCTGCTTCTCTAACCCAGCTGCTCTCTGTACTGTGTCTTGACGGACGCAGAAATCTTTCAATGTTTTCTCTCAGCGAGGGAGGTAGTGCGAGGCAGAGAGCGAGAACGTACAGGGAGCGTCAGTGTTCAAGAAGAGCCTGTTCAGCCTGGCCAGGAGCGCAGGAACAGTACTGCCCTACAGGAGGGGCAGGACCTCTACACCACAGCTTGCAATGGCATCATCCACCGTTGTGCTATGCTCCTTTTGGCCGTCAGTCCACCACTCATGCAGCAAACAAATCAACAGCTTCCTTCAGGTAGTGTCACTCAAGAAGGAAGTGGATTTATGACGAGGTGAGTGCAAGTGACTGGACGTGGAGTGCGTAGTCACTAGCCATTACATTTCGCTAAACATTGTCAGTATTTTCTCAACTCATATCTATGTGGATCATGGACTTCACCTGTGGTCTTTAAATCTAGGCACTACAATCAGCCCAGACATTCTTGACCTACTTCCCAAGTGCCATATCTGAAAAGCCCTCACACTTGTTGCCCCATATTTTGTGTGATATTTTGTCTTAATGAGGTTAATTTAGACCAGTCATCATTGTTACTTAACTATTTCAAGAGCCATCAAGCTTTCAATTGTTATTCCAGATTTGGACTGGTTTTGTTCTATAGAATTATAACAATATGATGAGTTAATGTTGCATTTGTTTGTGTAGGAGTGAGAGCTTGTCTGCTGAGAGCCGTTCCATCCAAAGTAGTCCAAGTTACAGACTCACAAAATCCCGGAGTGAGTCTGATCTGTCGCAGCCGGAGTCTGATGAAGAGGGATACTCACTGGTGAGCCTGTACAGACACATTTGCTCTTCCTGCTTTCTTTTCATATGCATGCTTGTGTAAGTGAGTCACGGTTATATAACTTGTGTGACCTATTTCAGAGTGGCAGGAGGAACGTTGATCTGGATTTGGCGTTCACCCATAAAAAGCGAGGTTAGTACTCCTCAGCTTCACTTGACACCACGTTCCCTTTCACTTTAGCCCAGCTTGTTACATCATCTTCAGGGCTTTTTATTACCAGCCCTTTTGTGCTGAAGTCACTTGTACTTCCTGATTTTCTTCCACTGATTTGAAGTTTTGTCTTCATATACATAATTGTAACCTGTTTCTTTTTCTGTTTGGCTCTGTGTATCAGTGTATGTTCTTCTATTTGGTCAAATGAGTCCGAGAAATAAAAGGAACAAGCAAGTACCTGATGGCACGTTTCCCACTTCCTTAAAGCTCAAATTAAAATACATCCTGATAACATCAGCATCAATCAGAAGTGTCATACTCCAGGCAGTAGATGATCAGTGTTTGTTTTTAAAGCAACTGGTTTAACTTACTGAGGATCAGGAGCCAATACAGGTGTATATTTAGGTTTTGGGTATCCACTATGGGTAGAATGATTGATTAATCAAGCCAATTATTGCTGTTTTTAGGTCATCGGCATCAACAGATTATTTTTAAACAGTCGACATGAGCTTACATGGCTGGTAAACAAAAAAAAACACATTTACAGGCATATCTTTTTATATTTATATTTTAACAGATACAAAAAACAATATTACCAGTATATATCAGCCATCTGCTGATAAAACAGTGTTTTAAAGCATTTCAGAGTAGTTGAATAATCAGAGATATAAATACACAATAAAATTATCATCTATACAAGATCAGTTCTGTCTCACATTTTCGTACACAAAAACATTCAAAAGATTTTACTGCAGCATTAACTGTGAGTGCCTTACCTTGCAATGTACTGTGATGATCAACAGAAATGTATTTGTAGTGTGACTGTAATGTTAAATACAAATATTTGAATTTGTTCTATTGATCTTAATTAAAAATAATCACATCATGTAACTGAATAAATAATAATTCTGACAGTAACTGTTATAGCAGAGACACTGAACTGTGCATTGCCATGGCTCTCCAGAACTGGAGTTTGACACCCCTGCATAAAGGCTTGTTCATCACATTTGACCATTTGATACTGTCACAAAAGTTTTATTTTAGTCTAAGAATTTATCTCGCCATCTCTGTTCACCTGCAGCGCTTAGACTCAGTGAGTCTCAAGCTCATGAGAATAATCTTTCATGGCTTTTATTTGGTCTCTCACTTTCTGTATCAGCTGGTCTCACTACTTCTTTCATGTTTTGTCCCTTTTAGGTCTTCTCCACAGTACTCCAGACTCGTCTGTGGACTATTTTGGGGGACATTTAGGCCGAGATTGTCTGTACAGCTCCCCTCAATCCTATGAGGAGTCGGACCTGGACCTGAGCCACACTCTAGGTGTCCACGCCCTAATTGACAATATCTTCAGCTTTGTCAGTGGTGATGTGGGCAATGTGCCTACATTCAAGGAACCAGAGGAGAGCATGTCCACCAGCCCTCAAGCTACTATTACAGCCATGGAGCAGCAGCAGAGCAGGGCAGAGGTAGAGATGATATTCAGACCCCATTAATGCTTTTATTGGAATTTATTTGGCATCTCACAGTGTGTAATCACATATAAATGTGTGTGTGTGTGTGTAGCTGCGACTGGAGGCTCTTCATCAGATTGTGGTGTTAATATCTGGGATGGAAGAGAAAAGTAGCCAGACAACCACAGGGGGCGGGTCTGGGCATGCTGGCCCCACCTTTCACTCTGCTTCTCTGCTGACATCAGTCCGACTACAGTTCTTGGCAGGATGTTTTGGACTAGGTGCTGTCAGTAATGGGGGACTTAAGGGTGAGAGCGTTCAGCTGCACCATTACCAGGTATGGCTGAGGCTGTTGTGATGAATTTTGTGATGTTTGATATATATAAGAGGAAAGAATTACCTGTAAACACTATTCATAAAACAAGCTTTACAGTAGCTAAGGCTGGTTCTGGTTAGGGGTGCACAAAATCACCATATTATAATATTTATTTATTACGGATAAACTGTAGTCCAAAAGTTTTGCTAGTCCAATTTAGAATATCCTCACTGTGGACTAATAAGGGATTATCTTAATTACCTGGACTGGCAATAAACAATAGGAGACGAGGGTGTGAATAAACAGTGATTGTGTTTACATGCAGCAAATGCTGTCACATAGCATCTATGATGCCCTGGTATGAGTTCATCCCAAACCAAGGATGGTCATAATATTCTGATATTACTGTATTTGTAACAAATGCATTTTCATTCATTCTTACTGTATATATGTATGTCTGCGCAGGATGGTGTTCGGGCTGCTAAAAGAGGTTTACAGATGGACATTCAGACAGCAGTGCACAAAATCTATCAGCAGCTTTCAGTCACTTTGGAAAGAGCACTACAAGCAAACAAGCACCATATAGGTAATAAACAAAAACACTCTTTGGTACAAACATGGACACTTGTTGTCTCCCTCTGATAAAATATGTACATACATTTGTGTGTTTGTGTACACAGAGGCTCAGCAGCGGCTGCTGTTGGTGACTGTTTTTGCCTTGAGTGTGCGCTATCAGCCGGTGGACGTGTCGTTGGCAATTTCAAGTGGGCTGTTGGATGTGCTTTCTCAGCTATGTGGCAAAGAGACCCTCCTGGGACAGAGCCTACAGCTCCTACACAAACCTACAGGCTCCCAGCTTAGCACGGCACTCAAAGTGGCCAGCACTCGACTTCTGCAGATACTTGCCATCAGTACTGGGTAAGACATCCACTTAAGATAACCTGCTGCACTGACAAATCCTTAAGCCATGTTGTTTAAGGAATGGTCCACTCAAAAATTAGATTTACACAATTATTCATCTACTTTAGATAAAGTTGGTCAGCCTAGACATGTTAGAAGTCCAGACCTAGATTTGTTTAGATTAGAACTGAAAGTCTAACATTGCTAATGAACTTCCAAACTCTAGTTATTTAAATAACTCAAAACAACTCCACACAAAGGAGGAACTACTGCAGGTTTACTTATGTTAACGTTGAAGTTTGTCAATTGTTTGTATACAGTGTACATAATGAAGTGAAACGATGTTCCACCAGGAGAAGGTGAAACACAGAACATTGTACATACAAGATATTGTACGTACAATAAACATGTATTAGTACAGCACCTATACTATAGTGCATGCCTGCTGACTACTTGAGACACTATTACAAGTCAGGACAAATGTGAACGTGTTCAGTATATAGTACTTGGGTCTACATAGTGCAAGATTCAAGCCTACATTGTTTGTGTATTGTGCAGAGTGCACAATATGTGATTGATAATGGCAAAACATTTTAATTATCAACACTTAGCATTGGTTAAAGAACACCCACAAACTTTGACTCTGCTGTTGTCAATCAGGACATATGCAGACAGGCTGAGTCCTAAGGTGGTTCAAGCTCTGTTGGACCTGCTGTGTAGTCAACTGAAGACTCTGCTGTCCCAGGCTGCAGGCAGTGTGCTAAATGCAAGCCCAGAGCATGAAGAGAAGACAGATGATGGTGCAGATGCTCAGAAAAAAGACTTTAGAGGTACATTTCTCTATAACACTATAATGCCACTGTTATGCAAGGGTGTCCCATTTGCGTCCTTACCCAAAGTGACTGTGAATGACTTTAATACTAATGAAGATATGCTTATGAAGTTTTCAGTGGATGAGCTTGATCAGATGTACGGAGTTAAAGAATACATGAAACTGTACAGAACAACGCTTTAACTATGCTAAGATTACTATAAATCTGGACCAAATGTTATGACCTGTATCATCATATGTTTCTTTATTTGGTTATAGCATTACTGCGCAAGCAGCACACAGCTGAGTTACACCTTGGAGACTTTCTGGTTTTCCTGCGAAGAGTTGTGTCTTCCAAAGCCATACAGTCCAAGATGGCTTCTCCAAAATGGACTGAAGTCCTACTTAACATTGCAGCTCAGAAATGCTGCTCAGGTAACAGCACATGTTTAATGTACTTAGGCTTAATGTGTGCCAGAACTTGCCAGATCTGAATCCAGCTTCAAAATTTTTTTTTTTTATTCTAATGATTATAAATGACAGAATACAACAGTTAAATTCCTTTAATGGAAACTTCTTGCATCTCAACATGTGCACAATATTATATGACACTTTTTCTTTTCACAAACCTCCAAATAAAATTAAGAGCAAATTTTTTCCCAAAAGATAGCGAGAGACTATTTAGTATTATGTTGCTCTAAAGGGATAACTGAAATTGGACAATTGCTCATTATCAACATGCGTGAGAACCGGTCTCATATATAAAAACATCACTCAGCCGTGTTTGAAGCTCTGTACACACATGAACTGAATTAAAGTCAGCAAAAGCTCTCTTTCACCACCATGTTTCTGTTTGCTGCCTCTCTTCATTGAGCTTATGACCAAACCCCCCACTTTGTGCAGGAAGTGCCATTTAGTGGTTATTCTGTGTCAGTAGCAGCTTCCTTATCTAAAGGCTTAGAGGTCTTTTGGCGGCTGGGGCACTATAAATAAGTTAAACCAACACAGTTCTCATGGTAGGTGGTCACAGAGGTCAAAGCGCTTACAGTTTTATTATCATTTTAATAGGTGAAAAGGGTGCTTCTAGTGTTAAATAAGTAGACAATTCAGTCACAGCCATGTGTGTGCAGCTATCACCCTCGTGTAGTGCACTATAAAAATGTGACCAGCCTAGAATCGGTTATATGAGACTGATCGGCCAGTTATGGCCAATCACATTGAAAATCATCCGATTTCGCTTAACAGCCAATCAATTAGTGCATCTCTAGTTTTTGCTATAGACCTCTGCAATGGCAAAAATTTTCAAACAACATTGAAGTTCGAGAAATTGAGAAATCTGTCGTCTATGGAGGGGGGCACGGTGGCTTAGTGGTTAGCACATTCGCCTCTCAGCGCTGGGGTCTTGGGTTCGATTCCCCCATTCCATGTTCTCCCCGTGTCTGTGTGGGTTTCCTCCGGGGTCTCCGGTTTCCTCCCACAGTCCAAAAACATGGAGGTCAGGTGAATTGGGTACTCTAAAAATGGTCCGTAGGTGTGTCTGTGTCTCTGTGTGTGTGTGTGTCACCCAGCGATGGACTGGCGCCCTGTCCTGGGCTTAGTTGAATAGTGTAATGCCCTGCACTGCGCCCAGTGAGGGGGTGGGGGACTAACCGCGACCCTAATAAGGATTAAGCGGGTGTGATAATGAATGAATGAATGAATGTCGTCTATGGATGTGATTGCTCAGTTTGATCACCCTTCAAAAAAGCTTTTGAACTGGCTTGTAACTTTCATTTATCAGCTATTATGCTTTAGTTGGAACAACTAGGGCGGTGACTGTGTATGTTTTTGCTTATTTGCTTGTGTATTTCAGGAGTTCCATTGGTAGGGAATTTGAGGACACGTTTGCTGGCTTTGCATGTCCTGGAGGCTGTGCTTCCAGCCTGTGAGAGTAGCGTTGAGGACCATCAAATGACTCAGGTTATGTCCTACACACTCAAACACAAAGTAGGATATGTAGTTAAACAAATAGATTCATACAAATAAATGGCCAATTATTTAATAATAGTACATTAGTCATAGTATTTTATAACATATTTTTCTGTATTTGATGTCCTACCATCCATTTCACAAAGTTTATGCTTTTCTTACTGTTTAATACTCAAACTCAACCACCGCCCACCACTGACTTGTATAATTATATTATATAATTATTCACATTGAATTCTTTCTCTCTGTCAGGTGGTGGAAAGGTTGTTCTCTCTGCTGTCTGATTGTATGTGGGAATCCCCAGTTGCTCAGGCCAAACACACAATTCACCTTAAAGAACGAGAGCAGGAGCTGAAAGTCAATGTGAGCAACATTAATGTGTTAGGAGTAATTCCTAATAACCAATGATATTCTGTACTGTATACTGTAATCTCTCTTCAGTAACTCTAAGTGACAGTCTTGCCCATCATTCTGAATGTGTGCTTACATCAGGGTGAGGGAGAAGAAGAGGAGGAGAACCTTCCCATCCAAGAAGTGACCTTTGACCCAGAAAAAGCTCAGTGCTGTGTGGTGGAGAGTGGGCAGGGTCTGACACATGGCAGCGGGGGAAAAGGGTATGGTCTGGCAGCCACAGGTATCTCTTCAGGCTGTTACCAGTGGAAGGTAATACACAGACAAACACGTTCAAATGTCATGTTCAGTCTCACTTTATAGTGATATTTACTAGCGATCTGATACTCAGTACTGACATGGGTCTGATACCAGCACAAAATATTGGATTTGATATGGGAGAAAACATGAAGTACAAATTGAATCTGTTTTTGTAATGTGTCTAGCCCTAATAATCACAAAATTGCTGCTAGCATAGTATGACACCGCTATTTAGAGTAGTAGTAACTAGGGTTGGGCGGTATTGGTGTTTTTCATACCATGGTATGAGCTTGACAAAATACCATGGTATGCGGTATTATGGGCGGCGGCGGCTGCTGAGTGCCGCCCCGCCCCCCGCGAGCAGACACGCTGAGAGAGAGGGAGAGGGAGAGATTCGTGCTATAGCGCGATCAAACACAGAGAGAGAGAGAGATTGAGATTCATGCTATAGCGCGATCAAACACGCAGAGAGAGAGAGAATCGTGTTTTGCTTCTATCTTACGAAATAAACGAAATTAAGACACTGAAATTAACTTTAATATGATCACCAGAGCGGGAATCGCAGCGTGAGCACAGATACACACAGGACTTTACCTGTGTGTGTGTATCTGCGCGCATGCTGCGATTCCCGCTCTGGTGTGTGTGTGTGTGTGTTTCTGTGAAACTGGCGCTGTGTTTTGCTGATGTGTGAGGCACGTTTAAGTCGCAGTTTTAATAGACGTCTTTTTGAAATTTGCCGCATTACCTCACATGACTAATACCGTCATAACTTTTAGATACCGTCACCATATTTAAATACTGTGGTATAACAAAATCCCTTTATACCGCCCAAGCCTAGTAGTAACAATATCTGCATGAAGCTGTTAGCATATGAATGAGTATTAAATGAAATTAAATACCTTTATTTAAAACATTCTAATTGTGCACACTTGTACTGTATGGGTTTTTTTTTTTGTTTTCATTTTTGTACCATATTTTAGTTCATATTAGGACTAAGACTGTAAACATGAAATTCAGTGAGCTGTTCAGGATTGTACAATAAGTGAAATTAGCCACAGCCCCACCTAATGCCAGGTTTACACTACACAGTTTTTTTGAGTCATCAGTCATTGTGCCATTCACACTAAATGACTGGTTGAGCTGTAATTGAGTCTTTCAGATGTGGCTTTCACACAGCGACACAGGGAATCATGAACTGCAGGATTTTTAATCACAGACTCCTGGCTGCTCTCTAAAAGCACATTTTGTCATGAGAACAGAACAGAACAGTACAGGATCTGAGTCAGTGTACTGTGCGCAGGCTATGAGCCAGCAGTACAATTACAGTTATATTACATACATACTGTCGCCAGCATCTCTCCATTACACTGATCAGTCACATTATTTTTACAGTGAACTTCGCCTTCGAGCAGAGCGATCTACAAAAAACTGGTCTGTGACTGCAAAGCTAAAATTGTGTAGTGTGAACTAGGCATAAGTATCTTTTTACATAAGCTCTCTCCTGTCTACCTGCTTGTGTGTGGCCCACTTAAAAAGGGGCGGAGCAAGCAGTGCCTCATTTATATTATGAACACAGGTACTTGGAAACGGTTGTTTATCAGATAGGTATTTAAAAAAGCCTGATCTTGGGATTAATCATTCACATATTTCAACCCAAAAACAGCCAGTTTCATGGAAGCATCTGCATTAACTTGGAGAAAAGAGGTATTATATAATATGTCCAAAAGTGAGTTCAGTATAATCACATTTCACATGTTGGTAAACAGTTGTATTTGTAATATTTACTGGTAAGACCTATGTATGGTATCTTGGACATATCCACTTGTATGTGCACTTGTACACCTGCACGTCTGGTGTGAAATGCACTTGTATGTGAAAATCTGTATTGTCCTCTGGCAGTTCTTTATAGTGAAGGAGAATCGTGGTAATGAGGGAACATGTGTGGGTGTGTCCCGCTGGCCTGTGCACGACTTTAACCACCGCACTACAGCTGACATGTGGTTATACCGTGCATACAGTGGCAACCTCTACCACAATGGAGAGCAGACACTCACCCTGTCCAGCTACACACAAGGAGACTACATCACCTGTGTGCTGGACATGGAGGCCCGTACTGTGTCCTTTGGCAAGAATGGAGAGGTGAGCTAGACTTAATTGTACACTTGGACATACTTTTGTACTCTCACTTAAACACCTGTAGGTGTCTGCACATGCTTTGTCCAGAATAAACTCCCAGATGAAGAGACAGTTCAGTTATACAAAACCTGCATTCCATGTGTATTGATTGTGTTGCAGGAGCCCAAGTTGGCTTTTGAAGATGTGGATGCTACAGAGCTCTACCCCTGTGTTATGTTCTACAGCAGCAATCCTGGAGAAAAGGTGAGATCTACAGGTGCTGGAGCAGTTTACGCACAGGGTGGCTGTTTTAAGTCTTAAAATGTCTTAAATACACTTTCACTAATGGTGGACTTTAAAGGTAATAAATTCTCATAATTTCAGGTTGGATGGGTCTTAAATTATGGCAAGAACTTCTCTAGTTTGTCAGACAGAAGACATTATTATTTCTGGTTAAACTTTGTTTAGTTTGTTAGTTTATAGAACTTTAAAAATCCAAGTTTAATAACAAGTAGCTTGACGATAACAGTTACTTGTGCCTGCAAATGCTTGTGAAACAAACTGTATGAAGGTGGTTCTCACTGGGAGCAATGGGAGGATCACATTTAATTTAAGGAAGTCTTAACATGATCTTAAAGGCTCTAAAATGTAGCTTGTTTATACCAGGAAACACCCTGTACTCTAACAAATTAATAAATTATTTGAAGCATGTGTTCATCACACACTCAGGCTGTATTTAATTGCTCAGTTATTTCTAATAGACTTACTGATGTTATTAAGTCACATTTATAACATTTTAACCAGCAATTGATTATCATATAAATTAATTGCATTTCATGATTTAGTAATCTCAGTATGGGCACCTTAAGGACAAACCTAAAATGGCCAAATGAGCTGATCAGCTGTCCTTTTTACCGTATTGAGGGGAAAAAAAACATTACTGATACTTGCCCAGTAAAGCTTTAATGAGTCATAGTTAAAATGTTTTCATGAGACCATCAGATTTCTGTTCGGTTTGTTTTTATTTTCATTTATTTACCTCACTGATAAATGCACATTCTGTTTGATGCAGAATAAACATGTGACTGTGAAAGAGTGGAAATGATGTGATAACTTGTGCTACAAACAGACAAAAAAATATGAATGTCATGAAAAAGTTCATTTTTGTTCATAATTTAATTTTTAAAAAAATGTAAATTCTTATGTATATGTTAATTACAAAATGTTAAACACATTTTAAACGATTTTTGTTTTACTGTTGATCAATGTGGCTTATAAAAATTCAGAATTTCAAATTATTAGAATATTTAATTGAGGTTGAGTATTTTATCATTCAAAAAGTGTCAACTTTAAAACATAAACAAAAAAAACATATAATTATATACTTTTTCCACAATATTCTAATTTTTGGACATTCACTGGTGTCTAAAATTACCACAATTATATAAAATAATTTCAATCAGACCATTATGTAACCACTGTATGTGGTTTATGAGAGCGTCTCCATACTACTATTTATTAAAAGGGACAAAAGACTGGTGCATAGCTATAGTAAACAGGGAAAATGTACAATTTTGGCTAAAAACCACAAAGCAGTTAAATGAGTAAATGTGTCAGGTGTAATCACAACCTCTTCCTTTATTTGTCTCCTCCTTAGGTTAAAATCTGTGACATGCAAATGAGAGGCACACCTCGTGACCTTCTGCCTGGTGACCCTATCTGCAGCCCTGTGGCCACTGTCCTCGCCGAAGCCACTTCGCAGCTGGTACGAATCCTGCATCGTTCTGACCGCTGGACACAGACCATCAACTGCTGCATGCTGCAGCGCCTTCAGCAGATCAGGAACTGCCTACGAGATGGTGGTCCACCACCAGGGGGCTCCAGGTTACGCAAGAGCCGCTCCGCCCAGAGCCGTGAAGAGCAGGATGAAAGGGATGAGGACAGAGAGGAGGAGAGGGGGAGAAGCACTCGACATGCCTCAGTAGAGCTATCAGAAGCTCACCTGCGAACCCTGTGCAGCCAGGTGTGGCCAGTGCTGGCTGTAATCGGAGGGACGGATGGTGGACTGAGGGTCGGAGGCCGCTGTATGCACAAACAGACCGGGAGACACGCCACCCTGCTCGGGGTTGTAAAGGAAGGCAGCACGTCAGCCAAAGTGCAGTGGGACGAGGCAGAGATTACCATCAGGTAAAACAAAAACACATGTGTGTGTCACATGGACAAGACAATATGTCACTGTTTTATAATCTTTCTCTTGGAATAACCCTGGCCTATATTTTATTTATGGTGTTTAAAGTAAAATGAAGATATGAATGATAAAACAGTAAAAGGACATAAACAGTCATACATCCAAAATTTGAATATTGTGAAAAAGTTTTTTTTTAATAATTTTATGTTCACTAGAGTTGGGCGGTATTGGTGTTTTTCATACCTTGGTATGAGCTTGAGAAAATACCGCGATATGCGGTATTAATGGCGGCGGCTGTGGCCGTCGACCCCCCCTCCCCCATATGGCCAGCGCACGCAGATACGCACAGACAGACACACAGAGTCGTGCTTTGGCCAGCACAAGCAGATATGCACACACAGACAGACACACAGAGAGAGAGAAAGACAGAATCACGCTTTGGCCAGTGCAAACAGACACACACACACACAGAGAGAGAGAGAGAGAGAAAGAGAGAGGGAGGGAGAGGAAGAGGGAGAGAGAATATATATCGCGCTTTGGCCAACGCAAGCAGACACGCACACACACGGAGAGAGAGTGAGAGACGCGTCCACTTTCATTTGTGACTCACAGCGACTTCACCAGAGACCGAAATAAACAATTACTTGTTTAATTTTTAAATAAAATGATCAAGTGTGTGTGTGTTTCTTTCTGTGAAACTGGCGCTGTGTTTTGCTGACGTGTGAAGCACGTTTAAGTCCCAGTTTTAATAGACGTCTTTTTTAAATTTGCTGCATTACCTCATGTGACTAATACAGTCATAATTTTTAGATACCGTCACCATATTTAAATACCGCGGTATAACAAAATACCTTTATACCACCCAAGCCTAGTGTTCACAAATTAAAAAACTAAGCTGTCGTGTATTTTATATTCATTACAAAAAGTGACATATTTCAAGCCTTTTTAATGTAATGTTGATCTGTATGGATTATAGCTCATCCAATATCTCAAATTATTAGAATATTTAATTTCAAGTTTGAGTAAATTTCAGTTCAAACTGTATAAATGTCTGAACCAGAAATGATGTCAGATGTTCCTTACTTGGTCTAAGTAGAAAAAGAAATGGGTTTGGGGTGCCATGTCATCTGCTCATGTTGGTCAACTGTGTTTTATTTATTTTATTATATTTATTGTATCCAAAGTCGACAAAACCAGGTACCAGAATATTTCAAAACACTTCATGCTTCCATCTGTTGCCAAACTTCAGAGCTCCTTTTTAAGCAGGTTGCCCCCAGTGCCAGAAGTACTACAGACCCTGTGCTTGAATGATCTGCTCTAAGCCAAACTGATCAATGTTAAAACAAAAGGATTGAAATATGTCACTTTATGTGTAATAAATATAAAACATGACTGTTTACCTTTTTAAAATAAATTAGGAACAAACAATACATTTTTTCATGATAATCAATATTTTTGATGTGTGATTGTATAAAGGAATAAATGCTTCCTAGATGTTTTTTCTCTGTGAGAATATGTTCTTTCTCTCTATCAAGCTTTCCATTATTCCTTTATATGAGCCCCCAGACTTTGACTGTCCCGTAGCTCCTTCCCCTCTTCTCTCCCTCTCATAACTTTGTCCTCTCCCCTATTTCTTATTCTGGCCCTGTTCCAGTTCCCTCTCCTTTTGTTTAGCTCCATGACTTTTGCATGCCCTCTACCCTTTTCCCTCACATTCTCTTTCTATCTCTCTCTACCTCTCCTTTTCCTGTTTCTCTCCCATTTCTCTCCACCTCTCCTCACTGAAGCTTCCCCGCTTTCTGGTCGCCTAGTGACACGCCGCTCTATAACTTGGAGCCATGCGAGCCGCTGGCCTTTGATGTGGCGCGCTTCCGTGGTCTGACAGCCACCCTGCTGCTGGACCTCACGGCACTGGCCTCGCTGCAGGACGATGGTGCGAAGCCATCGTCTTCATCTTCCTCTCGTCGTCACGAGCGCCGGCACCGGCATGAGTCCCATGAGCCAGAGAGGGATGGCGAAGTCCAGCCAGAGAGCCGGGAGGGGACTGGTGACTTACGTGTTTCCCACAGCTTGGATGAGGTGCGCTCCCATGCTGTGTCCAGCACCCGCACAGAGGGGCAGGAGCTCACAGTGCCACGGGGGAGCGCACAGGAGGCAGCTGCGCTGGCTGAGGTGCACGCAGTACAGCTGTCTTATCTCTACCTGGGCGCCATGAAGACTCTGAGTGTTCTCCTGAGCTGCAGCAAGTATGCAGAACTTCTGCTCATTCCCAAGGTAATGCCTGACAGTGGGCACAATGCAGACTGTGGAAGTCCAGGGGTCACTGTCTCACAGGAGGAAGCAGAGATGCGCTCAGCACTGCAGTTTCTAATGAGACACATGGTAAAACGGGCAGTGATGAGATCGCCCATCAAGCGAGCGCTGGGGCTAGCTGATCTGGAGCGAGCGCAGGCCATGATCTACAAACTGGTGGTCAATAGTCTGCTGGAAGAGCAGGAGGGAGGCAGAGCCAAACCATGTGAGTGTCTTTTATGAAAATTCAATTTATGTGGGTAGATGGCTCTATCTCTCCCTGTCACTATCACATTGCAATGTCCGCTGGCTCAGGCGTCTACTGATTGGTCCATTCAGAGCTGGGAATCCTGCGCTTTCCTCAGAGTGCGTTAGACTCCCCAGTGATGGTGTATCACACACAACGGAGGAGGCTTGTGCTTGTCTTCACCCTCCTAGAGTCAGGGACATTGCAATGGGATGGGCTAATTGGCTACTACTACTTTGGGAAGGGGATTAAAATGGCAAAAACTTGGCAAAAGAAAAAAAATGAGTCTGATCCACTCGTACCAGCAACATACACTAACATGGTCAAAGTAAGTTAACAAGGTTTTCAATGAAACAGATGAACTACAGTCTGTAATTGTAGAACTACAAAGTGCACCTGTATGGTCAGTGGAGCAGATAAAATGGACACAGCTCCAGACATATCATGGCTGATCTACCACTTTTGGGGAAATTTTGTTGAAATTTATCCAAACTATCACGTTAATCATAAATGTATGCTTTGCGCATGCTTGTATTTGTTGTAGTAGATACAGAGTGTGAGGAACTAGAAGGGGAGCAGCAGTTCCAGACTCCAGTCACCACCTCTCCTTCAGCTTCCAGCAGCACCTCCTTTATGAGTTCCTCTCTAGAGGACACCACCACAGCAACAACCCCTGTCACCACAGCAACCACGCCAGTTACAGATGCAGAGACTGCGCCAGCCTCGGAGTCACCAGGTGTTATGCCCCTTAGTTTGCTCAGGTGCGCTTGTTTATATGCAGTATCTTCTGACCTTTTGTTTGTGAATTTTCAACTGATACATGTCCATAATTTAGATGGATAAATAATTGTATATTTGTCTTGCACTGAGCAGACAGATGTTCTCCAGCTACCCCACAACCACCTTGCTGCCAGCTCGCCGAGCTCAGACCCCTCCAGTCTCATCTCTACCCACCTCTCCATCAGATGAACATGGCCGCAGACAGAGCCTCACCTCACCCGAGTCTCAGCCTGCCAGAACCACTAACAGGACAGGTACACACAAGCGCAACCAACTCATTTAAAATAATATTAATACATTTCAAATCAATTTCAGATCAACATGAACAAGTAATATACCGTATTTTCCAGACTATAAGTCGCGGTTTTTTTCATAGTTTGGCCGGGGGTGCGACTTATACTCTGGAGCGACTTATGTGTGAAATTATTAATACATTATTACCGGTATATCATTTTACATGTTATTTTCACACTAAACCGCAAGAGGGCACTCAACATTTCAACTGAGGATGAGTCTGATGTAAGAGATGTAGAAGAGGAAGCGCCGCATCTTTTACCTCCGGAGTTAGCGGAGTTGTTTAAAAGTGACACCGAGGATGAAAATTTCATTGGATTTTAGTTATTTGGAGTTACATGGATGGTTTAGTAAACTTTTTAGCATATTATATATGCTATGGTTTTCTGAATAAATCTTAATATGTTATGTTAACATACATGGGCGGTGCCAAGGGGGGGCTTGGGTGTGCTTTTACTACCCCAATAGGATGGCCATAGCGCCCCCACAGCACCCCCAAGAAAATTGTGATTTATATATAATTTTTCGTGTGAATACCATGTATAATTTAAAAGATTAAGATTAAAGCATTATTTTCAGGCAAAAAAATAAAAACAAAGCCAACAGCGGTGATCTCATTCAGCAAATGGGCGCAGCAGGCATTTAACTTTTGACCTTACGTTCATTTCCCCTTAACCAGCGCACATTTTTTTGTAACTTAGCATCGAAGAAGCACTTGCATTATCACAATGGAGCGTTTTTTATTTCAGAAACGTCCACGAGTAGAAACTCAATCAAAAGAAAATGAGAGTGATTGTGAACCTGGGGCTTCAGGTGATGTTAACAGGTCTGACACAATGCTTGTAGTCAGTGACCATGACCAAGAAAGGCCAGAGAATGGATTTGAGGGAAGACACCCGCACCTGTGATAATGCCCACCAAAATGGGATTAAAGAAACACCCTTTACTTATATACCGACTACGCTATCTGAGGAGTTTCACCTCAGGAAATACGGACTAGAAAATATAAAGCAACACTGTAAAAAAAAAAAAAAAAAAAAAAAAAAAAAAAAAAAAAAAAAAAAAGTTTCACCAACTAAAAAAATCTTAATGACCCGTTGAACCTATTTTTTTTGAGTTGGTCTAATTTACGTCCAATTAAAGACAATAAGTTGAGTCAATCACATTTATAACATTTGATTGACTAAACTTATTTTCTTTAATTGGAGTAAATTCTAGGATTGTCAGCAGAACTTGAAATATGCATCTTGCAGAACTTAAATTAGACCAACATAAAAAAAATAGGTTCAGATTTTCAGAATAGGCAAAGATTTTTTTAGTTGGTGAGACTTTTTTTTTACAGTGAACACAGGTTCGTTTGTTGGGACAGAGACTCCTTTGACAATCAATTTATTTGCAAAAAGACTTCATTTTATTTCACAATTCAATTATTGACCTAATCACTAAAAGGCTCAGCTGCAGCTTAAAAAGATCAGTAAGAATTGTTATATGCTAAATGACAGAAGCTAGCATTAAGCTATTTGCTAGCTGCCACCACAATTAAAGAAAATAAATATAAAATAAAAAAACTAAACTAAGCCCAAAATATTAAAAAAAATATAATCTAACGAATATCAAAAGATAGAAACGAAAAACTTAACACAACAGTAGAAAAACAATAATCTAATATTACCAAAAAACCGCAAATATCGCAAAGTACATTAATGGCTTCTGGTTGATGAAACCGAGAAAAGAAAACCAATAAACAAAGAACTTAATAACCACTTAAGGTGGTAGTTGTCTAACAGCAATAGCTTCACAGCCAAATATGCAACTTCCAGCGAGGTGGAGAAAAAGCAGCACCAGTTTAAACAGAGCTTAGTCCGTCGGCACCAGCGTTATGAGGCGCCACAAGCGAGAGGGAGCAGCGGGCAGCATGACTCTGGAGTAAAGCGCAGATGCATAAATGCATGAATAAAGAAAAATCTGGCATATTTGCACACCTTGAAGTGTTGTGGTAGCATGGCATGATTATTTCTAATAATATTCTAAATGAGTTTATTTTTGCGCTTCAACTAAAGCTGCAGTGACGCGACTGTAAAAAGGATCAATGTTTTGTAGAACCAAAACAAAATATAGACAATGTCTGTTATTGTAATAATGTTAAATAATAATAATAATAATAATAACAATAATGTTAACATACCAGGCACGTTCTCAGTTGTGTCAGTAACGTAAGCATACTGTTCAATTATTCAGCCTGTTGTTGCCTCTATTCTATTTGTATTTTAAATTACTTTTCAAAATGACATGTCTGTGCTTGGTGTTAGACTTTATGAAATAAATTTCATCCAAAAATGCGACTTATACTCTGGTGCGACTTATATGTTTTCTTCTTCTTTATTATGCATTTTATGGCTGGTGAGATTTATACTCCGGAGCGACTTATAGTCCGGAAAATACGGTAATTAAAGGTCAACTGATATAAATTAGCCTGGTTTACACCACAGGATAATTAGGCTGATTTTTGAGGCTGATTTGCTCTGACTCGGACTTGTTGGGCTGTGGCAACAACATGAGTGTCTTTATAATGTGTGCTGTTATAGTTTCATCCACATCCTTTTCTTTTTCTTGTTTTTTTTTTCTCAGCAGAATGCTCTCACAACTAGCATTGTAGTTGTTTCATTGTCATCAGCCATGCTTCTTTACATCTAGTTTGTGATAAACTCTTGTGAGGTTTTGAGACCATTGTTGGAGTGTTACTCATAAAGTGTGTGGTGTTTAACTCGTATATGAGCATATCTAATATGTGCAGAGATCAAAAAAAATGTGTCTGGTATTTGGGAAAAGGGCTAAATATTGGCTCTACTTATGGGTAAGGGCTGACAGTTAATCAAACCCCTAATATCTTCATCAAACCAGACAGTCCATGATGTTCAGTGATAGCAAAAGTAGCTCTAGCTTGTGCAGAAAATCTACCAGCGAGCAGTTCTGTACCCACCTGTGAAACCAATAGACGAAGCAACACACACTCGACCCACTGCCCGTCAACAAACCACCTCCACTCAGTGCCATATTCTTATGCACAGATTTCAAAGTGTGTGTAATTAGCCTGTGCATTATTGAAATTACTAGTAATGTGAGGTTACTTCACTACATCAAAGGTTCAAGTTAATTCTTAAATGAGTGGAGAAGTTGCTTGCATTCCGACGGTCAGGTGATACACCTTAACCATTTTTGGTGCATTTTTAATTGTGTGCAGCGCTGTCGGACCCCAGCAGTCGTCTCTCAACATCTCCTCCTCCTCCTGCCATTGCTGTGCCTTTGTTAGAGATGGGATTCTCACTCAGACAAATTATGAAAGCTCTTGAAGCCACAGGTAACTCACTATACAATACACTCACATGCACCCACACAGAATGCTGTTGATAAGCCATTTTCTTAAGTATGCATGCTGAAAATATTTTCACAGATTTGGAAATCTGTGTGTTTAAGGTTTTGTTTTTGTCTCACGTTTATGAACATGCTGATTGTGGATTTTCATACACTGAAAGCTTTTATGCTTTGTTGCTTTTGAGAATTTTTGGCCATTAGCTGATTTTATTTATATTCCTCCAGGTGCTCGGGGTGAGGCAGATGCCCAGAACATCACTGTACTGGCCATGTGGATGATTGAACACCCTGGCACTGAAGATTCTGAGGAGCCCCACATTGCAGTTCCTGAGTCCTGCTCAGGAGCAGCGGGAGGAGGCAAGAGTGCAGACAGAAGCTACCTCCGCTCACCTGGAGACATCCCCAATGCTGATGCTGCCGAAATGGAGGAGGGTTTCAGTGAAAGGTAGCAGCAGTATTTTATTAGTGTTTTTAAAGACCAAACAATAAAAATACACTCTACTGAAGAACAATGTGTAGCCACAAAGTTTTGTTTGACTGAGATGGGGGTAGTGGTAAGGATCTGGTCTTGTGACCAGAAGGTCGCTGGTTCGATCCGCAGGCAGGACATGACTGAAGTGCCCTTGAGCAAGGCACCTAACCCCCTAACTGCTCCCTGGGTGCCGGTGGATAAGGGCACCGTTTCAGGCACAAATTCTCACAGCCTAGTGTGTTCACTAGTGTGTGTGTGTGTGTGTGTGTGTGTGTTTCACTGCACGAATGGGTTAAATGTGGAGGTCAAATTCCGTTGTGTGAAAAATCACATTGGCTAAATTGGTTGATCTTAATCTCTTAATCTTAAAATGCCATCCTAATTGTTGATGACATTTGACGTAGCCCTTGTAGGTGAAATGTTTGATGACAGCTACACCCAAGAGCAAATTTTTTTTTTTTTTTATGCCAAAGCTGAACTAATGCAGATTTTTTCCTTCTTGAGTGGACATCACCAAAATGCAGTGCTACATTGTTCCTAAAAGGCTTCCTGAGAGGGATCTTTACTCACAGCTGCTGTTTGTGGGGTTCATCACTGCACTTGTGTATTCTGTGTAACAAGAAAATTAAAAAATAAGTTTTATTTAATGTTTGCTGTGAAATGTAGCATTTTTCTTTAAAAAAAAAAAGTGAAATCTGTGATATTTGAAACACCTGGGCCATGAAATTATAGAACATGTCCTGTGAATTTGGTAAGACCCTGTTCATAACATAATCGTTTAATCCTGATCCTTTTGTTGCTTTTTCAGTTTTATCTTTCAGCAAATATTTAACTTAAAATCTAATAGGAATACTATTAATGCATGAAACCTGGTCAGTCTAGGTTTAGTAGTTCCTTTATTGAGGATATTCAAAATGATGTTTGTGTCTTTTGTGTGTTGTACATTTAATTTGGTCATTTCTTTGTCCTCAGCCCTGAAGGACTAGATCAAGACTCTGCTTCTCCCTCCACTGGTCATGCCCCCAGAGGACGCTCAGCAGCAAGCAGAAAGCATCGCTTTGACTTGGCAGCACGCACCTTATTGGCTCGTGCAGGTACTCTTAACGGAGCAGATAAACTATATGTAACACGTTTCTAACAATGCAAGGAAGATAGTAGTCAGCAGTTACCTTGATGTCATTTGAATATACTAATTGGTGACGATTTGCTTTCATTCACTATTGGCACTGAAGGCATAATTCACATACATCTTCACATATGATCTATCTACAAACACGTTCACAATTAAGATGTTATTCCTTCACTGTGAATGTCAATGACTAGCTAATCATGTTATTGCATTATGAATAACTGATGCCATTGCTAAAGGTTAGCACACCATTTAGGCAGGCCTGGTAATTTGCATACAATTGAAGAGGCAGAGAAAATGTTCCCCAAGGGGTGTGTGTGAGAGAGAAACAAAAAGCTAGAGAGGAGGTGTCACGTCAGACTTCTCAAAACTGTTTACATCAGCGTAGTCTGCTTGCTAGATGACCTGCAAGGGTACCTGTCCACACCACCAGGCACAGGCATCGTCTTGCATGGGCTGGACGAGGGACCTTTACCTTTACCTTTACGCTGGACGAGGGACCAGTGGACCTCAGTGCTAAAAGTTGATTCACGCTTGGCAGAAATGATGGCCACCAACGATGTTGGAGAAATGAAGGAGAGCACTGTGCATCAGCCACTGTTGTCACCAGACAGGCCTTTGGGGGTGGTGGTGTTTGTGTGTGTAGTCATTACAGAACTGCCCTTCACTGTGTGAATGATACAGTGACAAGCCCATACTACTTAAATAACATCCTTAATCCAGTCATTGTGCCTCTGCATGGACAACACAAACCTAATTAAATAAGGCCACATCATTAGGGAACAGCTGCTGGAGACTGGGGTACCTCAAATGGAGTGTCCACTTTCTCCAGACCTGAATCCCTTAGAAAATCTATGAGATCAACTGAGTCACCGTGTAGAGGCTCATAACTCTGTACCCCAGAACCTCAATGACCTGAGGGCCGCCCTTCAAGAAGAGTGGGATGCCATGCCTCTGCAGACAATAAGTCAACTTGTGAACAGCATGAGGCATCGTTGTCAAGCTATAATTGATGCACAAGGGCACATGACACATTATTGAGACACTGACATGTTTTGATGGGGTTTACCCAGCACTGTTGTTATCTTTTGTTTCAGTAAATTGTTTGAAATGAGGAAATCAACCATTGCATGCTTCTACTTAAATACCCTTCTTATGATGTAATATCACTGTAACGTGAACCTTTTCAATTTTCCATACATTTCAATTTAAATTGAGCTATTCTAAGCCCTTTTTCTATTAATGTTGATATTGTTTTAGTAGTAATTCACTTAAACTCAATATTCAGAATTTCTGATAAGCTGTAAGCTATATTGATAAACAAAAAAGGCTTGAAAAGTCACTTTATGTGTGATGAATATAAAATATGATACTTTACCTTTTTTAATTATTTTTTTTGCGATGTTAAAATTTTTTGATGTGGCAGTATATGTTTGATAGAATAACATTTGCTGTTTTTGTTACTTTAACTGATTTTCTCTTTTTAACTGTGTGAATGTTGTGTTTGTGGGTGTTTTATGTAGCTGGTCTGTACCGCTCCGTGCAAGCCCACCGTTCTCAGGTACGACGTGAAGGCCCCGGGCTGCAACAGGACCCTGGCTCCCTGGGGGGTCTCTATGACTTCAACCTGGATGAAGAACTGGAGCTGGAACTGGACCAGGAGGCCATGGAGGCCATGTTCACTCAGGAGCTGGCCTCTGACTCTGACATTCTAGGAATGTGGATCCCGGAGGTACTGGATTGGCCAACATGGGTGTGTGTGACTGCAGCCTGGGGCTGTTGCTGCTTTTTTACTCACTATTAACCCCTTTAACCCAAAG
Organism: Crenuchus spilurus; assembly: GCA_036984385.1. Lineage (NCBI taxonomy): Eukaryota > Metazoa > Chordata > Actinopteri > Characiformes > Crenuchidae > Crenuchus > Crenuchus spilurus. Next base: position 41,154 of record BRDA01003186.1, read on the forward strand.
CACACAACTTTGCATGCTGAGCTTGCTGTAGTGAACCAGCAGTTTGTTTTACATTTGAATACATTTACTGATGGGAACAGTCCTTTTTGATCTTACTCCACTCTGAGTGCTAATATACTAATAATGTCCTTCAAATCTCAACAGGTTTTCACCAAATATTTTTTCTCAATATTATTAACACCCACTGGTAATTTGTTCTATTTCACATTGAAGGTGTCTGTCAATTTGGAGATGTGCTGTCACTCTAAAACCTTGAACTTTCTGCCTCTTTACCCATTCTCCTTACTGTCAATAGGAGTATACTATGTATTTCCATGCTCTTCAGCCAGTTTTGTTACATATGCAGTTGTAATTTAGGCCTGAAGTTATTTTTTATAGCCACCAGCTAGTTTTTGAAGGTCAGCTGGTCATTTTATTATTATCTGATTCTAACCCTTTTTTTTTTTACTAATTTTTATGACATGCATTCACTAATCTAAGTGCATCAAACTTGTGTTTCACAAATGGACACTTGCAACTTGAAGGAAGCTGCAGCAAGAAGAGCAGACTTACCTTCAGCTAGATTAACCACAGTGATGTAATGACTTTATCTGCATTAGTTACATTTTGATTTACATAAATAAAAAAATTATATTGTGAAAAATGTTTTTCATTTTTTATAATTTAATTCAAAAAGGTAATATTTATTTATTTATTTATTTATTTATTTTCATACATATATTTTCATTACATAAAGTAATATCTATTAAGCTTTTTAAATTACCACAAATAACTCAGGCTACAACTGCCACATTCCTAATATCAATATCAACTTAATATCCTGTTGCTTGGTGGGCCAAAGCTTTTTTTTTTTTTTTTTTCAGATAAAAGTAAGTTTTGCATTTCATTTGAAAGTCAAGGTTCTAGAGTCTGGAGAAAGAGTCGAGTCCATTGTGCAGTTTCTGCAGTCTGTGATGATTTGAGGTGCCACTTCATCTGCTGGTGTTGGTTCATGAAGCCCAAAGTCAACACAGTCGTCTACCAGAAGATTTTAGGGCATTTCATGCTTCCATCTACTGATAAGCTTAATGGAGATGCCCATTTCCTTTTCAAACAAGACTTGGAAGAGCCATACCTACTACTCACCATGATATTACTGTGCTTGATTGACCAGCCAACTCATGAGCTATCAGCCATGCTGATCAACATTAAAACCAAAAAATGAAATAATCCACTTTTAAATATGTGCCAAGAATATAACACATGATAGTTTACCTTTTTGTATTAAATTCTGTACAAACATGAACCTTTTCACTGTATAATTTTTTATGCATGACTGGTGTTGTTAGATTGAGCTAATTGACCACAAATATGTTTTTTCATTATAATTTTTTAATCAAGGTTGCCAGAAATTTTGCTGCTTTCTATCATTTTTTATGGACTAACCAGGGACGTGTTTTGTTTGTGTGTCTGTGTGCACAGCACGTGTGTGAGTCCGAAGACCGTGAGGAAGTGGTGGTGTGTGAGCTTTGTGAGGCCAACGTGTCCAGCTTCAACCAACACATGAAGAAGAGCCACCCTGGCTGCGGGCGCAGTGCCAACCGCCAGGGTTACCGCAGCAATGGCTCCTATGTGGATGGCTGGTTTGGGGGTGAATGTGGAAGTGGGAACCCCTACTACCTGCTCTGTGGCAGCTGCAGGGAGAAGTATCTCAGCATGAAGAGCAAGACCAAAGGAGCCCTGCCTGAGAGGTCAGTAATCAGTGCTTGCAACTTATTAGTGTGATTTGTGTACATCTTATACACAAATAATTAAATATGCTGTGTTTTTTTAAAGATACAAGGGTCAGGCCCCAGACCTGCTGGGAAAGCAAGACAGTGTCTATGAAGGTATTAATCTTTTTGGATAAGACCCAGACATACTTTTAAACATCTAAGCAATATATGTTAATGTCGAATTTGAACATCTATGCATGTTTTATGCTACAGAGGACTGGGACATGCTAGATGTGGATGAGGCTGAGCGGCTTACTGGAGAGGAAGAATTTGAGCTGCTCTCAACACCACTGGGTCTCAGTGAGCGCAGGCTTGTTCCTGAGGCTGTTCACTTCCCTGACACCGACCCGCTTGGTGCCTCTGTTGCAATGGTTACTGCCACTAACAGTATGGAGGAGACTCTTCTTCAGATAGGTAAGGTTCCCCTGTTAAATTTCTTGGTGTAGCCATGGCTTAAAGAGAAGCAGGGTTGGGATCAGTGACATTGGAGCACCTGCTCGTTCATAGTTTCTTCTGATATCAAGGATTTTACAGAGTTTATCCTGCTTTTGTTTAAGTAACTGTCTCCACTGTCCAGGGAAGGCTTTCTAGGTTTTGGAGCATTGCTGTGAGGATTTGATTGCATTCAGTGAGTGTTAGTATGGTCACAGTGTTTGATGATTAAAACTCCACCTCATCCCCAACTCCACCAACTCATCTCAAAATTATTGGATGGAGCAGAGAACACAGTTCCATATTTCCACAGCTCAATGCTGGAGGGCTTTGTTAAAAAATTACCCTGGTGTGTATGAATGAATATATGTATGTATGTATGCCCAGATATGGTTGGCACTCTGTCCTGGGTGATCCCCCTAGTGCTCGATGCAGTCCTCCAGGTGGACGGTCGCTTCTGGTTGAGAGTACGCTGTGCGCAACTGACTGCCGCTTCTCTCCGGTGTGTGTGGTTGAGTGTGTGTAACTGGAGTGTGTCAATTGTAAAGCATCTTTGGGTATCTAGAAAGGTGCTATGTAAGTGTAACATTAATAATAATAATTTGTACCCCTCTTGCCCACGTCTGGCATTAAGCATGGTGCCAATTGGTTCATATTTATCTGCTCCAGGGAGTCCTATTCTATTGGCAGTACTTCTCTACAGGGACTAGAGTGTGAGAGTGTGTGTGTGTGTGTGTGTGTGTGTGTGTGTGCATTAGTGTCAACTTAAATTTTCTGAATGCATTGATTAGGAGGTATGTCCACAAACATTTGGACATATAATGTATGTCCATCTGAGCCTCACCTGTTCTTTATTTGCAGGCTGCCAAAGTTCCGTGGATAAGGGCTCATCTGGGCGCATGTCTCTGGGGGAGCAGGCAGCAGGGCTGCAAAGTTCTGCTGATCGCCTAGTGGCTCTGAGGAGAGTCACAGCAGCTGCCCAGGTCCTACTAGCGAGGACCATGGTCATGAGAGCACTGTCCCTGCTATCAGTTAGGTAAGGGTGTGTGTGTGTGAGTGTGTGTGTGTGTGTGTGTGAGAGAGAGAGAGAGAGAGAGTCAGAGTCTTGCCCATCAACTTTTGTATGTGTTGATTCATTCTTCCTGGTCCACAGTGGATCCAGTTGCAGTCTAGCTGCAGGACTGGAGTCTTTAGGCCTCACAGACATTAGGACCCTGGTACGTTTGATGTGTCTGGCCGCAGCTGGTCGAGCTGGCCTCTCCACAGGCCTTACATCAGGACCTGGAGTATCAGAGCGACCCCGAGGAGCCAACAAACCCACCAAACCCATTTCTTGCCTTGCTTACCTCAGTACAGCTGTGGGTTGCCTTGCCTCCAATAGCCCCAGTGCTGCCAAACTGCTGGTCCAGCTGTGTACCCAGGTGAGCAGAATTTTTTATTTGTGCTAATCACACCGCATATATAAACAATTCATAGTTATTAGTTGCAGTATTCAGATTCTCTGACTTGTCCTCGTTTCCTCTCTCTCTGCAGAACTTAATCTCAGCAGCTACAGGGATGAACTTGACCACAGTGGATGATCCCATCCAGAGAAAGTTCTTACCCAGCTTCCTACGAGGCGTGGCTGAGGAAAACAAGCTGGTGACTTCACCCAACTTTGTGGTGACTCAGGCTCTGGTGGCCCTTCTAGCGGATAAGGGAGCCAGGCTAAGACCCAGCTATGACAAAGCTGAGCTGGAGAAGAGAGGTGTGTTTCCTGTTGCTTCTCCAGAAATTAGACTTTTGTGAGAGAAGTCCTTTGTGTTAATTTATTTCAAAAGGTTAAACTGTATATTTTATATTCATTACATGTAAAGTGACATATTTCAAGCCTTTTTCTGTTTTAATGTTGATATTGTTTGAATACTAGTTTACTTAAACTCCAAAAAGAAATGTTCTACTACCATGAGATTCTGGATTTCTGATTTTCATGAGCTATGAACCATAATGATCAACAATGTGATGAATATAAAATGTAACAGTGTAACTTTTTAAATTCAATTATGATCACACCTTCACTTTTTTACTATTTTTATGTGGCACTGTAGACACATCTTTCTTATTTATTTCATTCATTTAAAATTCTCTTCATGTACTTGAAATCAAGGAGTTGTTAGACACTTAGCTTTGCAAGAAGCTTTGTTCAGTTAAACTCCCACAATTTATTCATCATCATTTCTTTTCAGTTTTAATTACTCATCACTCCTCTTGCTATGTGTCTGTGTCCTTGGCCTTTATCCCTGTTGGATCCTCGCAGGGTTAATGTCCTCTCTCTATGCCCACCCTTCCTGTGCCCCTCCTGCTGTAGGCCCGTTGGAGCTGGCCAATGCGCTAGCGGCGTGCTGCCTCTCGTCCCGTCTCTCCTCACAGCACCGTCAATGGGCAGCGCAGCAGCTGGTCCGCACACTAGCCGCCCATGACCGGGACAACCAGAGCCGGCCACAGACTTTTGCAGACATGGCTGGAGACCTGCGAAAATGCTCCACCATCAAACTGGAGGCTCATCAGGGCAGGGTAAGATCTATTGAATGTGCTGCTAGGCTTTTAAATGCCTTTGTACATGGAGAAATATTTTGCCATGTTGGGAGGTTCCTGTGTTGCTGATTTGATCTTAAATGCATGGTAATGTGTGTATTTGATTGAGAGGTGGTACAGTTAACCACTCTTAATGCTATTACACAGGTTAAAAAGTAATAATTATTCTATAGTCATGATGATTTTTAAAGCACATGCCAGGACGGCATATGTCGACGTAATTGAAACCTTTCAGTAAAATGTAATGACATGGCCATTTTCTTGTTTATTTAAGTTGTAACTGATTTTATGTTGATTTTTATGTTGTTTTTATAAGCTTATAATATTTAAAATGATATAATAATATCTAAAAATGATAATAATATTTAAAACTGTGATAGTTTTAGTCAGTAATAGGAAATGTTAATATTGAGTTTAGAAATATTCTGACTGTGTACATGTTCTGTAGGTGATTTCCTGTGGATGGTGCAGTAAAAAAGGTTTGCTGGCCACCAGCGGGAATGACGGAACAGTTCGTGTGTGGAACGTGACCAAAAATCAGTACACTCTGCAGCAGACCTGCATCTTCAACAAAACGTGAGTCTCTCCTGAGCATGACCAGGTTTTTAATTATTCTCTTCATCACTGCTTCAGTAAGTAGAACTTTAGACATTTACCGAGTTGAAAATGGTTGATATAGTCTATCACATGCCTCCCAAGTGGCAGATTGGGGTTCTGTCCCCAGCCTGTGAAAGCACACCACATTATAACAGTGAGTCATTGGGTAAGACTGTAAGTCTCCTAACTGCTGTAAATGTAAATGTATGCCCTTGTGTTCTCAGAGATGGCTCTCCTGAGGAGTGTGTGAGTGGACTGGGGTCTCCAGGTGAGCCAGGCCTTGCACCAGTGGCTTGGAGCGTGAGTGGGAAGTTCTTGGCTGCCGCCATGGACAAAGTAGTCAACATCTGGCAGGTCAACGGTGAGCATGCATTTCACAGTATGCTACAACACAACAGGAACTAACTTTAATTAATAAACATTTGATTCTGGCTTAAACGTTTTAAGAACATCATTGTTTATTCCTGCCTAAGAAATCCCAGAAATGCTCTGATAATATAGGTGTAATCCAGTTTTAAGTGTGTTTGTATGTGTGCCTATGTCAGGTGGTAAGGGCTTGTTGGATGTGCAACCTCACTGGGTGTCTTCACTGGCGTGGCCAGAGAATGAGCCAGGGTGTCTGTGGGCTGGTGAGCCTCGTGAGCTTCTTTTGGTCGGTCGCATGGATGGTACTCTTGCCCTGCTCGAAGTTTTGGACGCGTCTAACATGCAGAGAACTGAACTGCTGCATTGCTACAGAAAAGATGGTATTGAGACTGTCATGACTGTCCACTTTGATGATAACCTCATTACGTTTTTATATTTGTGTCTTTATGTATCTACATGTAATTTTTTCAGCTGCAGTGATGCAGATTGCATGGTACAGTGAAGACCGTGCCTTTGCTGTAGGCTATGCTGACGGAAAGCTTTTGATTGGCTCTAAAGAACCTCTGGAGAACGGGTCTGTTGTGGTCATTGATGCCCACAAGGTTAGAACTATCTTTCATGCATGTAATATGTACATACACTGGGCTCTGTGATTGATATAATTACCATTTTAGTAAACGTTGACAAAATATGCATTTGTAATACTCTTTCTCTACTCTGTGTATAGGAGAGCATCACTTCACTACATTGGGCCCCAGGTGGGCAAATTCTGTTAAGCTGTGCCAAAGAGGAAACCGTGCGTATGTGGGCAGGGTCTGGAGCAGGTTTAAACCGAAGCTGGGCCTGTCTTCAGAGTATTGGTCACCCCACTGTAGTGAATGCTGTTGCCTGGTGCAGCCTGCCAGGACAAGGCCCCAAAGCTTTGAACATGTTGGCCACGTATGTATAAATATACCAGTGTAGACAAAAGTCCTGTTGGGATTGGATTAGTTTATCAGTGGGTCTGTTTTTAACATTTTACACATCATCTCAGTGTTGAAACTCCTACATCTGGACAGCACTAAAATACTTACAGGAGTTTTTTGGGGGTTTTAGGGTTTTATAAACACGAATGTCTTAATCACATAATAATATGATCACAGTTCTTTAGGCCCTGCAGCTGCTGTTATACTCACTTTTTGTAGAAGCCTGTATTAGTTAGGTATCTTGTCTGTCTTAGGATTGTAGGTATTTTTACCTCCACATAATGCTCTCCCAGGTAGAGCACGGAGTGGAAGATCTTCCATTCAGACCAAGTAGATTTTTAACTGACTCTTCAAAAGCTTTAACTTTTTTTGGTTTGTGATTTTCCAGATGACAATAAACCAAATAGGTCTGTAATCAAGTAATATTTCTGTTTTTGTTTTTTATTATCTGTGTGTGTGTGTTCCAGGTGTTGTCAGAATGGGCTTGTGTCTGTGTGGATAGTACCTCAAGATCCCTCTGCATTTTCTCAGTCCAGCTCAGCCAGCTCAGAGACATGGTGGGAAACGGACTCTAAGTCTAAACTGAAGGTAAGATCACTTCAAGTACCCGTTTTAAACAACAGTGTGTGACTGTGTTGTTGTTTGGAGTAATAGAAATTTGTGTGTATTTTGACTTGTGTGTGATTTTCAGCTGGCACCACGACGATGTGAGGCAGCAACATGTGTTTTCCAGTTGAGGGGTCACATGACTCCGGTGCGGACGGTAGCATTTAGTCCAGATGGTCTGACTCTGGTATCTGGAGGTGTTGGAGGACTCTTGAACATCTGGTCTCTACGGGTCAGTAACACATACATATTAGGGGTGCGCAATATCAGAAAAATTCAGTCAGAATGTCATTAAAAGTTTGTTAGTTGTTCAGAATTTAATTAAAAAGGCTCAATTGTCTTATATTTTATATTCAATCCATGTAAAGTGACATATTTCAAACCTTTTTTGTTTTAATGTTGATCAGTACGGCTCATGAAAATCAGAAAATTACTATTCAAACAGTATTAAGATTAAAACAAAGAAAAATGTCACTTAATTTAAAAGTGTACTATTTTAAATTAAATTATGAACACAAATGAACTTTTTCACATTATATTTTTCTCAGATGGACTAGTAAATCTCTGAATGATTTGATTCAGTTACAGGTGTTTTAAAAAGATTTTGGCACAAAATGGATTTTTGTGTTTTTTAAATAATTTGTATTTGATTAAAAAGAGCTAAACCTATTAGCTCATTAATAATGTGTTGACCTTTCATTCAGTGCAATCAATTTGTCAAAAAACATGAGCATTTAACACTGTTAATACATGCATTTACTCTTATGATCTGATTTAGTATGATTATGTGGATGTATAAAAAGCATGTTTATGTCTGCTTATAGGATGGCTCAGTGCTACAAACTGTAGTTGCTGGTTCTGGAGCCATTCAGAACACTGTGTGGATCCCAGATGTTGGCGTGGCTGTCTGTTCCAACCGTTCAAAGGTCACATATTCAAATATTATAAATACACTATATGGACAATTGGGACACCTGCTCAGTCAGTTTCTTGTGATATTAAGGGAATTTAAATAAAATAGTTTATCCTGTTTTTATTGGAGTAACTGTGTACTGTCCAGGGAAGACTTTCTACTAGATTTTGGAGCATTTGCTGTGAGGATTTGATTTAATAATGCATCAGGAGTGTCACTGAGGGCAGGATGTTGTTAGACCTAGGATGTTGTCACCACCACCTCATCCCATGGCATTAGACCTGGTGCCAATAGGGTCATGTTTATCTGCTCCAGAAATTCTATACTTTTGGCAGTGCTTCTCTGCTGGGACAAGACGAGCTGTGTGTGCGCATTTCTACATCTGTGTTAGCAGTGGATGTAACATTAGGGGGGCGTCCACAAACATTTGTACAGTGTCTAATATCACTTTTATTTTCTTGTGAAGAAGTGCTGTCAGTATGTCTAAATTATTTAATAGTCACACTGTATTTTTATTACAGGACGTTCTGGTTGTCAACTGCTCTACAGAGTTCATGGCAACCAATCATGTACTGGCAACCTGCCGCACTGCTCTGAAGAAGCAGGGGGTTGTGGGACTGAACATGGCTCCATGCATGAGAGCATTCTTGGAGAGACTTCCCATCATGCTTCAGGAACAGTACGCCTATGAGAAGGTAGTCTTACACACAAACCACAGAACGCTAATTTTTTAAAGTGAATACTTGACTAAAGTTGGTAACCCTGCAATAGAACCGATGCACTACTACCAGAGTAGGACCAGTTTGTTGGTGTTCTGTTCAAACTTTACAGTTATCAGAAAATGAGATTATAATGACTAAGTTCATTTTTGTTCATAATTTGATTTATAAAGACAAACTTTTTCCATGTTTTGTATTCATTACACATAACGTGACATATTTCAAGTCTTTTTTCTTTTAATCTTAATACTGTTTGAATAGTAATTTACTCAAACTCAACATATTCTAATAATTTGAGATACTGGATTTTTATGAGCTGTCACTTGTAATGAGTATAAATTCTGCCATAAAGTCTCAACAACGAGTGGAGTAATGAAATATAAAACATGTTAAGAGATATGATGCAGGGTAATCGAACAATGATTTGTAGTGTACAGCTTCATGAGAAGAAATCTATGTCCTAGCCACTTTTGAGGCCATTGCAAGGAATAGAAGGAAGAAATCTTGAGAGGAATAAAGGCTCATTAGGGCAAACCAGTCCTCCTCTGGCAGACACCGGATGTGAAAGATAAGAAAAGATACCATTAATCTTTAGAGAAAAAAGAAAGAATGAAAGAGTAGGGTCAAGCAGGTGGTGGTGGGGAGGAAGGAGGGCAACTTTGATAAATCTGCTCCTGAATGCAGCAAAACGGAGGCAAGATACTTCCTTTTAAGGACAGATAGTAGCTTGTGATTGGCCAGTCTATCAGATGAATGAGGCAGGGAATGAATGAGTGCCGAAGATAACATTCACTGAAGCTTATATATATATATATATTAGTTACCTTTTTGAATTAAATTATGAACAATGAACGTTTAGTGTAGACAACCTGAAGATGACTTGACAACACTCACTAGAACAGTGTTACTTCTCAATAGTTCTCAGTTCTTGTGTTTGTGTTCACGGTTTAGCCACATGTGGTGTGTGGGGAGCAGCTGATCCACAGTCCCTACATGCAGTGTCTGGCCTCTCTGGCAGTGGGGCTACAGCTAGATGCTCTACTGTGTCGGCCCCCAGTTGCTCCTCACCTGGCTCACTGTCCTGTTGAGCCTGGCTCAACTTCATCCTCATCCTCCTCCTCTTCCTCCTCTTTGTCACACTCATGGGGTAGCAGTGAGTGGTCGTGGCTCCACTGCTTCTCCACCACTGTTAAGACAGCTGAGGCACTCGCCCGTGGAAACACCTTCCCAGAATCCTTCAGTGTGCCTGATCTGGAACCTGTTGCCAAGGACAAGATGACACTTCTGATGGTGAGATTATACACATAGGGTTAAAACGTTTGACTAAAGGAAGGTAAAATATCGTATGAACTACATGTTTAGACCTACAGCTTACAATCTGATTCACAATACTGGATTCATCATTTGATACTTTGAACAAAATTTCAAAGAAGAAAAATGATAAATGGAAAAATGTTTCTGCATAACTTGTTAACGAGACTAAAGCTGGAAGCTGGAGAGTGCAGTATGTGTTGTTTGATGCTGGACCTTTGTGAACCTTCGTGTTCAGTTGCCACAATTAGGGTTGAAAAATTAATCATTTTTTGTTTGTTTTTGTTTTTTATATTAAAATTACAATTTCAGTCCAATTTTCAAATCTCAAGAGCTGCATTTTTTATTGCTGCCTGTATTATTAAAAATGTATTTAAATTTTAAGTGTGGAAATTTAGCCTAAGGCATCTTAAGAGTTAAGGATCTGGTCTTGTGACCAGAAGTTTGCCGGTTCAATCCCCAGACAGGACATGACTGAAGTGCCCTTGAGCAAGGCACCTAACTCCCTAACTGCTCCCTGGGCACCGGTGAATAAGGGCTGCCCACTGCTTCTGGCACAAATTGTCACAGTCTAGTGTGTTCACTAGTGTGTGTGTGTGTGTGTGTTGTTTTCACTGCACGAATGGGTTAAATGCAGAGGTCAAATTTCTTTGTGTGCAAAATCACATTGGCTGTTCCTGTAGATAAGTTGGACCAATCCAGAGTGAAGAAACCTCTGTGTGTTGCTTCTTGCCCAAAAAAACTGGTCTCAACCTCCATTTTAGAGAATAATCACAATTTAAATCACAGTTGCAGTATTAATTTAAAAAATCTCAATAACTTTCCCCAAAAGCATCTAATTATCATAGCCACCTTTTTGCCTTGTTCCTTGTTCATGAGGACAATTAAATTTATGCTGTTGTGTCTGCTTCTTTAATGTGGTTCCAGGACAACAGTAAATGGGTTCCCGGAATGGATGAGCAGATAATGTCCTGGGCCACCTCTAGACCAGAGGTAACACAACCATAAAACAACCACAAATGAATTAACAGGGCTTGGTTAAACAAAATCTGTGAGGTAAAATTAATTCTGTTGAACAGGACTGGCACCTGGGTGGAAAGTGTGATGTACATCTGTGGGGAGCAGGCCGTCATGGTCAGCTTGCTGAGGCTGGACGCAACATTCTTGTGCCAACACCTGCCGCCTCTTTCTCCCAGGCTCAACAGGTACACAATCGGCTTTCTCTCACTAAAATGCTCTTGCTCACAACATAATAGTGTAAACTCAATGCCCTATAAATGTCTTGGATTGTGTGTGTCCAGGTTGTCTGTGGACAGAACTGCACATTTGTGATTCAGGCGAATGGGACGGTGTCTGCATGTGGAGAGGGAAGCTATGGTCGCCTGGGGCAGGGCAACTCTGATGACCTGCATGTGCTTACGGTCATCTCGGCACTGCAGGGTACTTAATGACATACACATGAGCAATAATGCACACTCCAGCTTATGAAATACCTAATAATGATGAACAGTTACGGTCAGATTTTGTACTGCTTTCAAAAATGTAAGCTTAATTTTATTTGCTTCATGTTATTATGCAGGATTCGTAGTGACTCAGCTGGTCACTTCATGTGGCTCTGATGGTCATTCGATGGCTCTGACTGAGAGTGGTGAGGTGTTCAGCTGGGGAGATGGAGACTATGGCAAACTGGGTCATGGAAACAGTGACCGTCAGCGCAGACCACGCCAGATAGAAGCCCTGCAAGGAGAGGAGGTGGTTCAGGTCAGGACATGCACCAATACAGAATTGTTAGAAGAACAGATGATGGATGACATTTTGATAGGGCTTTTATAGACACTAGAAAGACATTAGAGAGCCACCTCAACCACCACCAATGGTCAGAATGTACCTAGATGATGCATCAGGACCACACATTAGCTATTAAACAGAGATGTGAAGAGAGACTAAGCCAGTTTATGAAGACGGAGATTATTATGAGAAATTTAGGCAGGACATCAGGGTAACACTTCTACTCTTTTAAAAGAGAAAACCTCAGAGAATCAGGCCCTCAATTATACACCTTAGCAGAAAGATAGCACCATTTTTTTTAACAGTACAGCGTTCCTGTCACTACACTGGGACATTGGGATTCACACAGAACACAGTAATAGCACCTTTCTTTGTCCACCAACACTTCTTTTGGGCATTTTCCATCCAAGTATTACCCAGACTCAGTGAATTTGCTTATTAAATTGTGCAGATGCTACATCTGCTGGCAGCTGTGCAACATAGTGACACTAAATAAATTTAGGTTGAGAACTGTGCTAAGCATTTAATTTGAACAGCTTGGCTATTAAAATGTCATTTTACTTGATGTTTAGTTACAGGGCAGCTCTCTAAGATGCTAGTGTTTTTGGTGCTGAGAGTGACGCCGTGTATTTGTGTACAGATGTCATGTGGGTTTAAACATTCTGCTGTAGTGACAGCAGATGGTAAACTCTTTTCCTTTGGGAACGGAGACTATGGCAGGCTAGGCCTGGGCAACACATCCAACAAGAAGCTGCCAGAGAGAGTCACTGCCCTGGAGGGTCATCAAGTTGGGCAGGTATGCCCATGACCTCACTCTGTCACATGCATAAAAAGTTTGAGATTCAGGAAGGTCAGTATAGATGTAAAGCATTTATTTGTGTGTGCATTTAGGTAGCATGTGGGCTAAATCACACCTTGGCTGTATCAGCTGATGGAATGACTGTCTGGGCATTCGGAGATGGAGACTATGGGAAGCTGGGTCTTGGAAACTCAACTGCTAAATCGTCACCACAGGTATTCTGTTACATCTCTGCATGCTAATCACATTTACAGGCATTGCCAAAATACCTACTCTGTCATGTAAAGGCACCACTGAAGACATGTCTGTGTTTCCTAGAAAGTGGATGTTTTGTGTGGCATCGGAATTAAGAAGGTGGCTTGTGGGACACAGTTCTCTGTAGCTTTGACCAAAGATGGAAACATTTACACTTTTGGGCAAGGTACAAGCATGTTTATCCAATTTTTGTCATATTTTTAATTTTTCTTCAAAATTTTACTCAAAGGTAAGCTATTGAGTATTCTAGTCTTTACACATGAAGTGACATTTTAAGCCTTTTTTTGTTTTTGTGTTGATTAGTATGGCTTATAGCTTTGTGTTCTATGAAGTTAATCCAGCCATCTGCCAGAGTTTACAGCACTTCATGCTTCCATCTGCTGACAAGCTTTATGGAGATGCTGATTCTTTTATCAGCAGGATTTAGTACCTGCCCACAATGCCGAAACTACTAAACTACTTCTACCAAATAGTTTGCTGTGTTTGATTGGCTAGCCAACTCATAAGCTGTAAGCCATGCTGATCAACATTAATGCAAAATGGCTTGAAAGGCTTCATATGACAGTTTACCTTTTTTAATAAAATTATGACAAAAATGATCATTTTTCTATATTTAATTTTATTTGTTGTTTGACTGTATATGAAGACATGGAACGCAAAAATAATTTGAAATTGTTCAATAAGCTCTTTCTCATAACAATGTCACAGATCGACTGATTGGTCTACCAGAAGGACGGGCACGTAATCACAATCGGCCACAGCAGGTTCCTGCCCTGACAGGGGTGTTCATTGTGGATGTGGCAGTCGGGGCAGAGCATTCCCTAGCTCTCTCCTCAACAGGCGATGTTTATGCTTGGGGGAGCAACTCTGAGGGACAGGTACAGAGAGTTCATCACAGCAACATTCAAAGAAATTTGACTTGTTTATGATTGATGATTGATGATGATGATGACAGACTTATCTCTATGCACAATCGTATTTTGCAGCTGGGCCTCGGTCACACAAACCATGTAAGAGAACCAACGCTCATCAGTGCTCTCCAGGGAAAAACCATCCAGCAGATCTCCGCAGGACGCTGCCACAGTGCAGCATGGACTGCACCATCTGTCCCTCCAAGAGCACCAGGTGCACAAACACATTCATTATTGTGAAGAAAGGCTGTATGGTGGAGTTTTTTTGAAGCATGAAGAGACAAGGTTATGTTTTTTACTCAGACAGAGGTCACGGTGTAGAAAGCAAAGTAGTTCTGGATTAGTTTGGGTGACCAACTGACTGGTCTGAACTACTTCAGCCTGATAGTAGTAGGGCTGGTTGAACCCAGAGTAGTTGTGCATGTATCCACTCGTTGTTATTAAGTGCAGTGCAGTGTTTATACACAGGTCCTGCTAAGACAGCTAAAACACTTTAGACATGTAAACGATGAAAAAATAGAATAGCCAAGTATAAATCATAATAAAAGTCACATTTTTATTTATTTATTTTACTAGACATATTATTTTGAAAATGACAGCCTGTGGCAAAGTAACCTTAAACATTAGATAGATATGTACCAAATATTTTATATCACAACCCATTTTTAAAACATTCAAACCAGAGGTCTTAGCTTGAAGAAGGCATGGCATAAATATAAACCTGTTCTTCAGTGGTCAGGACAGAGCAGGTATCATTTGGGTGGTGTATCTTTCTCTGTGACACTGACGTGGTGGTGGTGTGTGTTGTGCTGGTGGCCCTGACCATTCAAGAATGGAGGAAAACAAAGGATAGAGAGAAACAGATGGACTAGAGTCTTTCATAGTTGAACTACAAAGTGCACTTACAGTATATGGTCAGTGGGTCTAAAATGGACATTGAGTGTAGATATGTGTATCTAATGAAGTGGCCATTGAGTGTATATGTGCATACCTGTAACTGCAAGAATAGTCCACTGAGGCTACTTACATTTTCACAAAACTATTTTTGTCACTAAATTTGTGTGTTTGTGTATTGTCTAGGCTCTTCAGTGCCGTTGCAGCTGGGTTTGCCCGTGTGTGTGCCTCCCCAGTACAGTGCTCTGAGAGATGTCAGCATGGAGGCACTGAGAGCCAGACTGCGCCTCCTATATCACTTCTCTGACCTTATGTATTCCTCCTGGAGACTACTCAACCTCAGCCCCAACAACCAGGTACATCCACACACTCACACACACACATGGCTATTGATCTCTTACATGTGTACCATAGCTCCAAAAGTCATGTTTACTTTTCTGTTATACAACTTATAATTGTAGGTTAGCTGCTATTAATATAAAATGTCTTCATTTTGCAGGATTATTTGTGTCAAACATTATGATGCATTCATTTTTCTCTGTTTCAGAGTTGCACATCTCATTATAATCAAGGAACTTGGGGTATAGTTCAGGGGCAGCTGCGACCCCTGCTGGCTCCACGGGTCTATATGCTCCCCATGGTACGATCTATTGGCAAAACCATGGTGCAGGGCAAAAACTATGGCCCTCAGATTACAGTCAAGAGAATCTCCACCCGGTCAGTAATAAGAGAATATTCTGTAATTAAATCAGAGATACTAGTGATTGGTCTGAGTGTGCTGAAGATTTCACTTCTCATCTTTCCTTCTTATTGTCTCTGCAGAGGAAGGAAGTGTAAGCCCATCTTCGTTCAGATTGCTCGTCAGGTAGTCAAGCTGAATGCCTCTGATCTCAGACTGCCGTCTCGCGCCTGGAAGGTCAAGCTTGTGGGTGAAGGCGCAGATGACGCAGGAGGGGTGTTTGATGACACAATCACTGAAATGTGCCAGGTATCAACTTCTATCAATGAAATGTACATTAAATAACCTTTCAGGGAAAAATAATTGTGAGAAATGGTCTGATATTTAGTATGTAAATATACACTCAATGGCCACTTTAATAGGTACACATACCTTGTGTTTACATTCATTGTACCTTTCAGCTCCACATACCGTATAGATGCACTTTGTAGTTCTACAGTTACAGACTGTAGTCCATCTGTTTCTCTGTATGCTTCCTTAGCCTCTTTTCACCCTGTTCTTCAATGGGCAGGACCACCACAGAGCAGTGCTGAGAATGATCCACAACCCAAACAAACCCTGCTCTGTGGTGGTCCTGTGAGGGTCCTGACCATTGAAGAACAGCGTAAAAAATACACAGAGAAACAGATGAACTACAGTCTGTAATTGTATAACTACAAAGTGCACCTGCATGGTCAGAGGAGCTGATAAAGTGGACAATGAGTGGAGATACAAGGTATGTGTATCTAATGAAATGTCCTGTGATTGTATAATGTAACTTAAAATACTCATCCAACCTATAAAATAGCATTTAATAACTTGTAAATATAACTAATAAATTGAGCTTTTTGTCTATGTGTACAGGAGCTTGAGACAGGAGTGGTGGACTTGCTGATTCCCTCACCTAATGCCACAGCAGAAGTGGGCTACAACAGAGACCGGTCAGTAAGACCCTCCTTCACTGTGTTTTAGCCACTAAATAGTTCTGATGTTGAACATTAGCAGTGAGTTGCCATTTATTTATTGTGGAACTCTGCTTTAGTCTTTATGGGTGTGTTTGTGTGTGTTCCCAAACACTTTCAGATTTCTCTTGAGTCCCTCGGCATGTCTAGAGGAGCATTTGCTACAGTTCAAATTCCTGGGCATCTTGATGGGCGTGGCCATCCGCACCAAGAAACCCCTGGACCTGCACCTGGCGCCACTCGTGTGGAAGCAGCTCTGCTGTATTCCACTTACACTTGAGGACCTGGAAGAAGTGGACCTTCTCTATGTGCAGACACTCAACAGCATCCTGCACCTGGAGGACAGTAGCATCACTGAGCAGAACTTTCATGAGGTAGTCCAGTCACACACCTGAGTACACAGGCTGTTGCTTATTGTGTTGCAGGAAAATACGTCTTGGCTTTGGGACAGCTGGAGCACAAATGTAATTGGCCAATAGCCAGGTTGTTACACTGTATATATTTTTTCATATAGTCATGCACTTACTTTTCATCAGGGCTTAGATCTAGTGTACTAGCAACTTTGCGTCTACTCTGGATGTCCAAGTGTTTTTTCATTTTAGCTGCATACTGCCAGACCAAGCTGTATGTGGTGAGGGAAGTGTGTCTCCCAAGTATCACTTTTCTTAGCCACAGTCTCATTTACAGGTGCTTTGACTCTAATAAGCTGGAGTTATTTTACTATAAAAGAATAGTCATTTGACATAATCAGACAAAACAGCATTTCTAAAAAGGAGCGATCAAGAGAACAAACTAGCTTAGAGTCTGAAGAAATTGGAGAAGCACAAGCTCACATTAACTGATTTGTCAAGTGAAATTTATTTATAAAACACTTTTTACAACTGATGTCACAAAGCAGCTTTACAGGGTTAGTAATAAGGCCAAGTAAAAAAAAAAGAGTTGGTGATCATCCCCGCCCGAACCTCTAAAAAGCACCCGACCGTTTTTTTTTTTTTTTTTTTTTTTTACACAAAAAAACGCGCCAAACACCCTAGT
>BRDA01003186.1:67298-80116 GCA_036984385.1 Crenuchus spilurus
ATTGACATTTGCCATCTCCACATCATTGCATTCAGTTTTTATTCACAATTTGTTTAGTGTCCCAACTTTTTTGGAATCCGGTTTGTACATTTTAACAAATGCAAAAAAGACAGGACATTGCCATTATATCAGACACTGGCTGGCCTGCACTCTATAAATCAGCATATCATGGGGAAGAAAAAAAAATGTTGCTCACTAACTGAGAAGACTCAGGGCAGTCACATTTCTAATATTTTAGAAATAACAGCTGCCATAAAAATAAGCTAATTAACTAATAATTGCCATTTAGTTAAGGACTGAATTGTCTAATTGTATTCAGAGCAGTCAACTGTTTTAAGACAAGTCTAAAGTCACCAGTTAAATGATAGACAGACCATCATTTTTAACATTCTCCTCAGTTACCATGATAGCTGCTCAACGTTTTCAAGAACCAAGGTTCAGATGTCATGTTTTCTGTATGTCATATTCATTAGCTCCAATGAAATGTCATTCATTAGTTCCACAAAGCATGAACTCAAATAAACAAACAGCACAAACTGATGACTGAATAAATCTTTACCAACAGCAGCAGGTTAAATGTTTAAACATTTCAATTATTTCTGCTTTCTATAATTTACTTCAACATAAAGATAATAACGGATCAGCTTCTCAAATAATGGTCAATTTAAGCTTTTACAATTATCTGAAATAATCCCAACAGCCCTACATGGAAGTATCACATATTCTAATATCACCTTAAATCACACTGCAACTTTCTGGCTAAACAAATCAGTATTGGATTACTTTTGATTTTACACCCTTACCATATACATATGATGTACCTCCTTACCTGAGGATATGAAGTAATGCTGGGAGTCACCATGGATGCCCACAGTTCCAGGACCCACTGAGTCGGACAGTATGTTCACCACTGAAAACGCTCCGCTCATGAATCCAAAGCCAAGGCCAGACACTGTATAATATATACAGGCAATCAGAACATGCATGATTCAACACACTAAATACAAGCAGCCACTCATGTAATGAGATAATACCATAAGCTAGCTGGCGAACAGAGATGGGCATGGTGTCCTCTTGGCTGATGGCCAGCAGGCCTTCATTAGCTTTCCTGTTAAACAGAAAAATGAGCATACATTGAACATTGAACAGCATCATAACTCAGAATAATAGAAAAATATAGGGGACACAGTGTTCATGATCACAAGTACGATCATAACTTGACTTTCACTTCCTGAAATGGTTACTTTTGTCCCTAACACTTTAAAAATAAAGCCTTTTCTAGCACTTGTGGCTTTTGGTTTTGCTTCTAGTGGAACTGATTTTGTTGCAGCATCATTTTGACGCTCAAGCAGACACTTGTATTTGTTCAGCGAATGTGCATGCCCAAGTGCTTGATTTCTTAAAGGGAAGACAACTTTGAGGGGCAGAACTGGTCTACATTTTTAACTAACGTGTCTGCTTTAAGCATAATCTCTGTAATCCATGCACAACTACTCAGTTGTCAACAAAATACAGCAATATGGTGAAGCATTTAAAGTACTGAAAAAGAGCATAGACTGCCTAATTTGACTACTGAAATGTGAAACTAGTCAAAACAGTACTAATTACAATACAATCACAAAAACAGAATTTTCAGTAAACAACTTTTCAAGTAAGTCTTCATGCTTACTTCAGTAGTTTGTAGTAGGCAAATCGGAAAACCTCCTGAAGGAGTACAGACAGCACCACTCCAAAGATGAGAAGACCTTTCTGCTGTGCAGTACTGTTTTTGTTGCTCATCTGTACAGTAATGAACCAGACCAGTGAGGACAGCAGCAAAGATACCAGCCAGAAGAATGCCCTGCAATACAAAACAACAATCACACTCCACACTAGCACACTTTTAACGGCCTCCAACGTGTCCCGTTATATGAACTTAATGTAAGGCCGTTGTTGAGCTAATACCCCGGTTACCACATTTAAGACAGTTTACAGTATTTATGCACACAAAGAGCATCTAAACATCACAAAATCATCAATTTTGTACATTTGTTATACTGTTGTTGTAGCTATTCTATCACATTTGGTAGAACAACTTGTGTTTAGGGTTGTTGTCTTGCTGCATAACCAAAGTTAACTTGAGATTCAGCTCACTGCCAGATGTCCTGACATTTTCCTGTACAATTTTCTGTTATAATTTGAAAATTGTTTCATCAGTGATGGCAAGCTTTCCTGTCCAAGATACATCAAAACATACCCAAACCATGATACTACCACCACCGTGTTTCACAGATGGGATGTGGTTTTTATGCTTCAATGCAGTGGTTTCCTTTCTCCAAACATAACACTTCATTTAAACAAAAAACATATATTTTTGTCTCATTTGTTCAGAAAACCTTTCGACAGCCTTGTGGCTTCATGTGATCTTTACCAAATCGCAGATGTGCAGCAATGTTCTTTTTGGAAGGAACAGCTTTTCCCTGCCCTTCACACCACTGCTGTGCAGCGTTCTTATGGTGGACTCATGAAGTTACCTCAGGTTTCTCTGTGATGTTGCGGACTATTACACACCTTGCTCTTGGTAAATAAATGAACAAATCTAATATTTGTTTTACGTAAATATTTTTGTAGAAACATTGAAAATTCTAAAGGTTTCACATCAGTTCACAACTTGTCATCGCCTAGTCAGGAGACAATCACGTGATTCAGAAGTTGTTCTGTAAAATGAAAAAAAGTTAAATTAAACTTAGAGGCTAACATCTGAATCACATGACTCTCTCCTGACTAGCTGAGGCATAGAGTTAGCGCCTTAATAAGTCATATTCGAATTCCCGCGGTCCACCTTAAAAGCTGCAGTAGTTACATTCAGGCGCGTGAGGCTCTCTACAGCATCAACTGTCGTATTTAAGGTAGAACGGGAGAAATCAAAATATACACTCTTTAAATTAATAAAGGAGCTAAATTCAGCTTCGTGGAAGCTCGTTTAACATGCTGTCTAGTGATAACAGTCATGTGGCACTTACCCTGCGATAAGAAAGATCACACGGAGTGGATCCCGAGCGATAGTGAACAAAAACAAGGCGACGGCTGGGCCGAACGCTATAAACGTACAGCCGAAGAAGACCGCAGCCGTCATCCTGGAGCTGACTTAGCTTAGCTTAACGTGCTGATTCTGCTCCTGTTCGTCTCCTCATGTAACCTGAGATTAGGAGAGACACACTGCAGAGTCTACAGGGCTGTAGTTACATGGGCGAGCAGTGATTGACCTATTTTTCTATCCACTTTTCATCAAAACTGGTTGAATAGGTGTAATCCTACGCCTGATGACTTCAGAGCTGACGGCTTACTTCCTGTTCTATGTCACATGACCAAGCGCACATTTTAAAGGGGAAGGTGACATTATTTCTAATAAACACTGTCTGTATAATTTTGAGGTTCATTTGAAAAGTAAATAAAATGAATGTTCTTAAGGAAACACAGAATGGTGGCGCTAAATGGTCAAAACGGTGTAACTGTTTTGCAAGGTGATTGCTAGCTGGTTGCTGTATGGTTGCTATGATGTTGCCAAGTGGTTGCTATAGTATCCCAGTTGTTTGCTATAGCTTTGCTTGGTGGTTGTTGTGGTGGCTGCTATTAAGTTGTTAATTGGATGATATGGTATTAAATGGTTGCTATGGTATCCCAGTGCTACAGTGTGGCCAGCCAACTGCTACCAGTTGTCATGATGTTGCTTAGTGGTTACTAGACAGTTGCTATGGTAACAGGTGGTTGGTCGGTTGGGTGTTACAAGTGTATTTTGTATATTTATGTTTGAAGGGTGACAACATGCCCTGCCTGGGCTTAGTTTTTTATAGGTGTTTGCTCCTGCATCCCAGGTGAGGCTATGAAGTTATGAAGACTATGCCAAGTGATTGATAGCTAGTTGGTATGGTGCTGCTAAATGAACAGTAACGTACAGTGTTGTGAGGTCATTGCTATGGTATTTCTGGCAGTTGCCATTATATTGCTTAGTGGTTGCTATGGTATGCCAGGTGGTTGCGAGGGTGTTGGCCCATGAGGTTGATTGGGTATTACACTGTATTTGTATCACTGTTACATTTTAAGGGTGCCCTCCATTCATTTGTATGGGGAAAAATCTGTCACACAATCAGACCCGTACAATCAGAACGATGTTTATATCTCAAACAGCCGGATGAGATACATGGTGAAATTGCTCTGCAGTGCAAAACCAGTGTTGAAGGAAAATTTCACATTTTCAATCTTTAATCTCTTCAAAGTTTTCACAACAACAACAAAACAGTGGCACATTAATGTCTTAGAACAAATGTTTATTGATAGAACAGTATGACCATAAATAATTACATAAATTATCAAGAGTAACCAAATGTTTGGCAAATCTCAGTTCAGTGTCATACAGATTACATATCACATTGTTATGTTGGGGAATAAAAATAGTAAAACTCAGTTTCATTTGACCACTTCATAATATGAATGATTACTAAAATAGTCTTTAAAATAACTTATATTTGTATGTTTAAAACAAGACTTTAAAACACAGTTCATTTATTCAGTGGTTAAATGTTTCACATTTATCTGTTTATGGACCCTGTATAAAAGACCACTCAGAGTTAAAATGTTCTTTGGGACTTCTGCCTCCTGTTGGGGAAACTTCAGCTCTCAACAACTCAAAAAAATAATTTATATTCCAACTTCAAATACATCGAGGCTGCTTCCTCTTTTCATATAAAAACAATACAGATATAGTTTTTCCCTCCTGAAACATCCTCCAGCAGATCCCTTCTCCGTTTATAAAACACAAGCAAGTGATTCTAATAATCAGAACTTGTGTGCAAGCTCCATAAGAGCAATTGTAGTACTCTGGCCAAAGATGAAGGCTCCTGTAACAACAGTGACCACACCCCAACCAATCAAGAACATCCTAAAAAGGAACAGTGTGGAATATTAGTGTTATGCTTTAAAGGTGGCCTAGAATGCATGAATGTAGTATTTTATTCTCTAATGACTACCTCACGGGCATGTATAGGATTAAATGACAATGGCTTACGTCTAGCAAATATCAAACGGGAGGGATACTTTCACTTTCAAAAAGTGGTCTAAATAGAAGGTATAGAAGGGCAAAAACTCCCAGATGTGATTTTACAGGGTCATTTACAATGATTTGATGACTAAAATAAGCCGTTTTCCATATGATGAGCCAACATGTACCATAAACAGCATACATAAAATGTCTTTATACCATTTTTTGTCTTTTGGATATAGTGCCCACAGAGTTGTATTTACACTTGTAGGATCATTTCTTTTCTGATGTTGATACAGTGTGGGTGCCTGAAAACATGTGGGAAATGAAAAATGACTCCTTTTGAGAAGGCAGAGTTTATGGTTTCCACAGTATAGAAGAGAAATGTAGAGAAAAGCAAGAAGAAAGCTGAGGGAAAACAAAGAGAAGAGCTGCACAATATAGAAGTGTCGGAGAGGAGGTGTGAGAAGAGAAAAGCTGTTATGAATGGAGGGTGCTGGGCAGACAGTAAAGGTGGATGCAAGGCTTGTGTCTAAAGTGTATGGGGAGAGTCAGTACACAACAGTCTAGGACTCTTCAATTAGAATAGTTTGGCTTATTTTATGTGTAATTTACATTTGAAAAAAATTGAATTCATGAGTCACAGTACATCAGTTCCACTCACCGATCTCACCTTTTTCAAGATACATGCATATACAAATCACTTACTTCTTTCTGTGATCCATCGGTTCTGTTTGCATGGCAAATATGAGGCACAGACCTGTTTAAAAAAAAAAAAAAAAAATTAAATTAAAATTTAGAGTGATTGGTTGGTTGGTTGGTTGCAATGCTTGGAAAATATGGTGGGGGAGCATGTTTCCTCTCTAACTTGGGGGAAAAATAAAAAACAATGTATGGTAAATTTAAATATGTACATTATTGGCAAAAGTATTGGAACATCTGCTCATTCATTTTTTGTCTTCCAAAATCAAGAGCATTAAATTAGCTTTCTTTTGCAAGAGTAACTCTCTCTGTTGCGCAGGGAAGACTTTTTACTAGATTCTGGAGCTTTGCTCTGAGGATTTTAAAAGCATTAGTGAGGTAGAGATGTTGGACCATCATGCCCAACTCATCCCAAAAAAAGCTAACAGGTTCATATTTAGTCCTATTCTACTGGCAGTACTTCTCTACAGTGAGTAGACAGGCTGCATTTGTACTTGTGTGCCAACTCAGTAGCTAAATGCATTAATTAGAGGGGTTGTCCACAAACCTTTGGACATATAGTGTATTTGTGCTTTTGTTTAAAACGTCTCACCAGGAAAAATGAAAATGAAGAAGGCACTGATTCCTCCAATCACGCTGATGACATCACTCATGTCTGGCACATAAATGGCAATGAGGAGCGTCACGCCAATCCACAGGATGGTCAGGCCCACCCGACAGCGGCACTCAAACACTTCTGTAAGGATGGCCCGACGCTCTTGGTAACGTAGTATCAGAGTCAGAATTACAGACCTGAGAGGTTTGAACACAGCCATGCAGTGAACATAAGACAGCAGAAGAGATGAGATTTAAGAAAGGCTAGATAAGTCCACGCACCTGCCCAGCAGGAGTATGATGGGGTAAATAGTGACGATTGATACCCAAAACAGCAGCCTCGCAATGATCATCACCACATCATTTCCAGGATATGACATCAAAATATCTGAAGCGACTTCCCGACCAAATGTGAGGAAGCCAAACACTCCTAGCGAGAGAGACGTTTGTTAGTTCAGCTTTCCACATAGCAATGAATGCTTGGCCCACATCTGGAGTTTTCTGGCTCACATATGGCCTTGAATGGGGACGTTGATTCAGGGTGAGTCTGGCTACCCCAACACACCCACAGGTTGACCTTATGTGGGCCAGATTTAGACCGTGCTGTGGGCCACATCTGAGCCAAACATAACCCAAATGCCTAGCTCATGAGATATGGCCATGTCTGGCCCACACAACACATAAGCCATAAGCCAAATTGGCACTTGCCAATGCTATAACTAGCCAGAAGTGGCACATATTAGGCCCAAACGTATCTGCTAACTGGATTCTGATTCAGTGGACTACAGTACTGACAGAGGTAAATGTCAGGAATGACTGAGGCTGACCTGTAAGAGTGTAGATGAGCAAGCAGAAGATCATGGACACCACAGAGATGAACACCCAGTGTGTAATCTTTTTGTTCTCCATGCTGCTGTAAATGGCAATACTGGCTTCATGGCACTAAACAGCATACATACATATACTGATCAATATGCACAGCTTAAGAGCCAATATTATTATATACAAACCTCATATTTACAAGGTATCTTTAGACAGATACACACTCACTGTCTACTTCATTAGGTACTCATACCTTGTATCTACACTCATTGTCCATTTTAGTTCCACTGACCATATACAGTAGGTGAATTTAGTTCACCTGGTTCAATAGTCAGGACCTCTACAGAGCAGAATTATTTGGGTGGTGAATCATTCTCAGCACTGTAGTGACATTGACGTAGTGGTGGTGTATTAGTGTGTGTTACAAGTGCATCAGACACAGCAGAGTGAAAGAAGTCTAAAAGTACACAGAGAAACAGATGGACTACAGTCTGCAATTGTAGAACTACAGAGTTCACCTATATGCTCAGTGGAGCTAAAATGGACAATGAGTGTGGATATGAAGTATGTGTACCTAATGAAGTGGCCAGTACTTGAATGTCAGTGATCATTGTAAGCACAATTAGCAGGCAAGCTTATATAATACTGAAAAGCATAATCAGACCTGGAAGCCAAAGCAGATGGTGGGGACCACACTGAACATGGAGGCCCATGAATCCAACCTGGACAAACACAAAACAACTTTGTTATTTAAGTGTTTTTCTATTTGTCGTTGTATTGTTAGGATTTTCTGTCTCTGCATACCCATTTTCATAGTACTGTAACAGCAATTATGATACCGTGTGGTACTGTAACTGTGGTAATTATACTAACTATATACTCACCCTTCAGCGTGTTCTGGAGCGAGGTTGGCTGTGTGTTCCTCTCTTGTGTAATATCTGACTATGACTGCTATACTGAGGTACGTGGCAGCCAGTGTTCCCAATACACTGTCAATTAAAAAGATACAATATACAGACATTATACAAAAAGTAAGGATACACTCAAACTGCTTTAGCAGATGGTAATCCAGATTTAAACACAAGCTGTGGGGGAGAAACATGTTAGGCCATCTTGAATCCTGCGATCTTGGATTCTGCAGATGTAGTACAGGTAAAGGTAGGTGTAGTTACATTTTGGATGGATGTCTAACAGCACACATACACATTTTTGCCTACATGTAATTTCACTTTTATTCACATTCAGTGATTAATTAAAATCTTCAGGTTTGTGCTCAGTGAACATTAAAATTTGGACATTATTGGGTTAATATACTGAAATCACAACCAAAATACAGCATTTTGTCCACATCATGCAGCCCAACATCACCCACCAGAAGCATACCTGGTATATTTCTGAATGCTGATTTCTTTGGGGATGGAGAGAGGGAGGATGATGAGGAGGCACATAATGAGGAGTGCAAAGCTCTGATCTGTGTACCAGTGGTAGGGCATGTCTTGATCTCCAGTCAGCGTTTCATACAAAGACAAACACACTGAAACACAAACAGATGTTTGTTAACCTTCTGTTTCAAAAACTGGCTGTCCTCGAAAAGACAAATGTCAGTAGAGCAGATAAACGTCCACTATGTGTTATAATTAAGCCCTCTCTATTGGAAACAGCATGCATCTTCAGTCATTGTACGGTTGTGTTATTCTGATGATAAACTGTTGCAACATTTTTATGTTTGTATGTATTGATTGTATGTCATTTGTAATGCCTCCTCCCCACAGGTGTTCTTTATATTGTATGTGTTCATATTATATATATATATATATATATATATATATATGATGCACAATATTTGAAACGGAAGAAGACAACAAACTACAAGCACCACCTTTACTAAACTGCACTTGTTATGATGAAGCCAGAATACAGCCGCTTAGCTTTGTGTTTGTGCTCATGCTCTAGTGTTTGGAACCATCTCACAATTATCAGAAGAAATGGGAAGTATTTCAGTGTCTGTAGCCAATCAACAACACAAATAAACTAACAAGTCATATAGACTGTATTAACATAAAATACAACAGTCAATGGGTTAAAAAATGCTGGTCTACACTTTTTCAGGCTCTGGTGTGAAAATGTGAGCTCACTGATACACACACATTCACTGTAAACCTACTCACACTTCTCCAGCTGGTCCTGCACCACCACAAGGAACGCCACAGAGATCATGAAGAGGTTGAAGACAAAGCAGATCTCGCAGAGCTGGCCGATCCTGCGGCCACACAGTTCTCTGACCACATCATGATAAGTGTTCTGTCGACTGACTGAGGAGGCGTATCCCAGAATGACCAGACCACTGATCAAAAATATCAGAGATACCTGAGAGAGAGAGAGAGAGAAAGAGAGAGAGAAAGAGAGAGAGGGAGACAGAGAGGGAGACAGAGAGGGAGACAGAGAGGGAGACAGAGAGGGAGACAGAGAGGGAGACAGAGAGGGAGACAGAGAGGGAGACAGAGAGAACGAGAGCAAAAGTTATGCAAGTTCATCTTACAAGTGCCACAAGAGGGCACCCTTCAGCAGTGTGCTCAGCTCAATTTGTTTCGGAGAAGACCAGTAAAGACCTATGTTTTAATGTCCTGCCAAGAGCTTATAATGTGATATTTAACTTCCCTGATGATGCCACTGCAGATAATGTACTTTGGTGCCCACCAGCAATACAGTTCTGTGCCAACAGACAGCAAAGAACACACACATACTGTACATTTTAAAACACTCTGGTGTGTGTGTGTGTGTGTGTACACCACTCTCCTTTCATTAGTGCCAAACTGTGAGAAGCAGCATCAACTTCACACCCCAATACTAAAGTCTGATACAGCAAACACACACACTAACTCCACATGCTTATTTGTACTGAAGTGTAAAGTCCCTCTACATATCTACTGTAGTTGTTTCGCTGATGTTACTACACTGCTTTCAACTCACATTTAAGCTTCAGCACTTACACTATATGGACAACAGTACTGCGACATCTGATCATTCATTATTTCTTCTGAAATCAAGGGCCCTGTCCAACAGGAGAAAAACTAAAGAATGTTGCCATAAACAAGCCTATTTAGCTGGAGAAGAACTAAAGAACTGCAAAAAAAGCCTATTTAGCAGGAGAAGAACTAACGATTATGGGCAAAAACAAGCCTGTTTAGCAGGAGACCTCGAACACGGCTAAAAACAAGCCTGTCCAACTAACATGTAAATGTACCAACGATAAGGAAATAATGGTTTTTAGACACTACAATGACCGTAGTACCACTGTACTTTTCGTAACAGAGGGGTAAGGAATAAGAGGTTAGAATCCAGAACAGTTTGGTGGGTTCTCTGCTATTACAACAACTAAAATGATTAGCTGCTGAGCTGAATCAGGTGCACTTGGTCAAGATGATCACCAAAGTGTATAGGAATCTGGCCCACCAGGACAGGAGTTCCTCAACCCTGATTTACTGTGTTTAAGTGATGGAGATACATGGTTTTGATAGAGCGCTGGAGATTAAGGTTGGAGCAATCTGGTAGATTTCCAAGACCAAAACTGGGAACCCCTACCTTCCTTACAAAAAATACAATGGTACAACCAAAAAAAACAGGTCAGGAAACAGGGACTAGAATGCAGCACAGTTTGGTGGTTTCTCTGCTCCATGTAGCAGAGTTGAAACGGGTGATCCAGAAGATTGTCAAAGTGGGTAGGAATCTCAGCCCTGATGATGGAGATACAATGCTTTGTTAGCCATTAGGAGATTAAGGTTGAAGCTAAACTTTGATAGGTGGTGGATCTCTAGGACCAAGAATGGGAACCTCAAAGGTATGGTACCATCATACTAGTGTCCAAACATAACCATTGTTCATTTATTTGACTGGTTTTGCATTGCAATCTTTTTTTACTCTAGTATGATGGCAGTGTTATGGTACTTTTTTATAAGGAAGAGGTGAGGAACCAGGAACTAGAATCCAGCACATTTGGTGGTTTCTCTGATTCCAGCTAACCTGCCAAGTTGAATCAGGTGTGCTTGGTCAGGAAGATCACCAACGTTTGCAGAAATCTCAACTCTGATGAGGGAGATACATGGTTTTGATAGCTTTCTGGGGTTCAAGGTTGTAGCTAAATTTGCCAGGTTGGTGGATCTCCCAAGACCAAGATTGGGAACTCCAATGATACCATCATGCGAGCACCCAAACAAAATTGTTTTTTTTGTGCTCCAGGACTGGAGTTACTCATTCAACTGATGAAGAAACATGGATCTGATAGCTTTCTGGAGATAAAAGTTGAAGCTAAATTTGCAAGGTGCTGGGACCAAAAAACCCAAAGTACAATGGCACAATCAAAGTGTCAAAACAAGCCATTGCTCATTTTGATACATTTTCCCATTGGTTTTACATAGTTATTTTTGGACACCAGTATGATGGTCTGTCCTAGTGTCGGATCTAGACCCAAAAAAAGTCAACAAGCTCCCCACCTACCAGCTCCACCATGATGGCTCTGTTGACACCTCCAGCTTTCTCAAACGCCCAGGGGAAATTGAGGAGCCCCGCACCGAGCGCGGATTTGAGCATAATGAACACGGCTCCAGACGAGCCCAGTCGCGGCGTCTCGGAACCTCGTGGCGGTCTGGACAGCAGGCTGAGGCTGCGGATGCTCTCGCGTGCCAGTTCCTCCATGGCGAGCCGCGCGTGCGGAATGAAGCCAGACGAGCTCGGCTCACTTCTCAATTAAGACTCGTTTAAAATCTCCCACCTGTGTGAGACATCTGGAGGAGCTCTGCTACCTTCTCAGCAGCTCTTTGAAGATTTGCTCAGAAGATTACGGCACGTGTTCCGGTCCACACTGACCCAGCTCTCAATACTTTAGAAACACACTCACAGGTGAGACTCAAAAATTATATCGTGGAAAAGTTAATTTATTTCAGTAATTAAAACAGTGAAAGCCGTATTATGTACATTCATTACACACAGAGTGTCTATTTCAAGTATTTATTCATTTTGCTGTTGATGATTATGGCTGACAGCCAATGAAAACCCAATGAAAATGGCTCCTTTTGCATTAATTACTTCCTCAGTCAGTGCAGTCTGTGGCACTGTTGAGGTGGTATGGAAGCCCAGGTTGCTTTGATAGCAGCTTCAGCTCGTCTGCATTGTTGGGTCTGGTGCCTCTCATCTTCCTCTTGACAATAGCTCATAGATTATATTTGGGGTTCAGGTCAGGTGAGTTTACTGGTCAATCATGCACAGTGATGCTTGGATTATGTGCCTCTTCACTCTTCCTCCAGACTCTGAGACCTCGATCTCCAAATAAAATGCTAAATTTGCTTTCAGTGATAAAAACCCTTAACAGTGGCACAGGCTGTCACCTCCATGCCGCAGCATTGATGCAGCAATTCATGCAAAAGGAGCCCTGACCAAGTATTGAGTGTATATACTGTACATACTGTCCAGTCGGCCAACATTTATGTATTAAAAATTATTTTTTAAATTGGTCTTATTCAGTCATGGCCGAAAGTGTTGGCACCCCCTGAATTTTTTCCAGAAAATGAAGTATTTCTCCCAGAAAATTATTGCAATTACACATGTTTTGTTATACACATGTTTTTCTTTTGTGTGTATTGGAACAACACAAAAAAACAGAGGGGAAAAAAGGCAAATTTGACAATTT
>BRDA01003187.1:19089-31688 GCA_036984385.1 Crenuchus spilurus
GTGTGCTCACTCCTCACTAGTGGGTGTGTATGTGTGCGCTCACTCCTCACTAGTTTTTGTGTATGCTCACTCCTCACTAGTGTGTGTGTGTGTGCACACTCCTCATTAGTGGGTGTGTATGTGTGCGCACACTCCTCACTAGTGGGTGTGTATGTGTGCGCACACTCCTCACTAGTGGGTGTGTATGTGTGCGCTCACTCCTCACTAGTGGGTGTGTATGTGTGCGCTCACTCCTCACTAATGTGTGTATGTGTGTGCTCACTCCTCACTAGTGGGTGTGTATGTATGCGCTCACTCCTCACCAGTGTGTGTATGTGTGTGCTCATTCCTGTGTGTGATGATTGCATGGATGGCATAATGGTGGAGGTCAGATTCCTCTGTGTGGTGATGGTGTTGGCTCTTATCCTCTTTATAGTGCAGGTGATGGTAAGGAGACGTCCTAAACGTGTCTTCTGAGTGTCTGACAGTATTAAAGCTTTATTACAGCAGTATAACAGTATTATAATTAAAGAGATGCTTTAGTCTAAAGTCTTCAGTCTCAGACATCAGGGTCACTGAGGAGCCTTAAAGAAACGTCTGGTTACCACCAAAACCACTGTAGTCTATAACATTTCACACCAAACCAGCTCAGAATGAGTCTGACTACATCTGCAGCCTTTGGATGGTGTTAATCTGAAGCAACATATGGTTTTTCTGTTTTATCTCACACTTAGAGTCTAAAGATAAAAGCTGGTTTAGAACAGAGAGGGGTTCAGTACTTCAGCACTTTGTCTCACAAATCATTCTGAGCTGAGATTTCTGTCAGTAATTCACATCTTTATCATCTGATTCCATGTTTATGTGAATATACATCTCATTATAAGCTAATACACTCAGTAAAGTGGTGAAACAGGGATGTTACAGTAAATGACACGCAGGAGCGTCTGTTGTGCTTCATCAGTAATGTGAAGATAAATAAATCATTAATAATAATAATAATAATGTGTGTGAGTGTGTGTGTGTGTGTGTGTGTGTGTGTGTGTGTCTTAGGTCACTATTATAATGATTTCTTGCTTTTTGAGTGAATGTAAGTGTGAAATGTATATAAAATGCTCCTTTGCGGTGTAAAGCTGCTGGTATGTGATGGTAAAGTTACGTGTGTGTGTTAGTTTGGTTTTAGTCTGTGATTACATGCACTGGAGGGTTAAAGACTGAAGATCTGCCCACACTAGCTGGTGCAGGTGGTGATGTCTACAGCATTGCACTCATTGCAGCATTACACAAGTCTGCAGGATGTGGGCGGACCAGACGTGACCCGAGAACACTGCTCCAAGTGGGTCTGCGGTACATTTCACTGCCCAGGAGCCGGTCACCAATAACCGAACCCTCACGTCTGTCCTTCTTTGTATGTCTGTCTGTCTGCCTCATTGTCTCTGCCTCGCTCTGCCTCAGTGTGTGACTTTTTAGTGACACAGCAGAGAAGTTCAGGTCAGAACTGCAGGCAGACCCACAGCTCTGATAATCAGGTGTTGCACATTCAGACCAGGTCTGCAGGCATGCCGGGTGCAGGGCTCCCTCACACATGAAGCTTTGCAGAAAGAGAGACAATGCAGACAAAAGCCAAAGCCTGGAACACACCCCCACTCCTCTCTGCAGGCTGAAGCTCTGGACTGGGCTGTGCATGTTCTGGTCAGACTCAGAGACTGTATATGGACTGAGCAGAACATGCACAAAGCCCAGAACCCAGCATCCAGCAGCACCTGCACAGAATACTGATCAGCAGCATCAGACCTGATCAGACAATCCTCCTGAAGGGCCATCACACCCAAACATGACAATCTCACACCAGTCAAGTTCTGCTCCAATAAGCCCAGCACAAAGGACGGCACCAGGCCCGGCTCGGCTACTCACCCGGGACACAGATTATACCACAGACCGGAGAAAGTCGATCCAGTGCGGTTGAGGAGGATCAGCCGGAGATCTGACGAGCACCAAGACTTTCTGATCAGATTTGATCAGATCGATCGATTATCCGCTAAAACGCGCTCCAGACGAAGCTCAAACAGGCGTGTCCAGGACTCAGTCGAGCAAAATTCAACACCGAGAGAAGAACCGGACGGTCCAGACGTGTTTTCTGCCTTCTTTACCCCGCTGAGGCCTCGTTTTTCTGCCCCCTTTCTCTCCTTTTCTGCCACTTATAGCCACACTGGCCCTTTAAAAGTCAACACTTCCGCAAGCCGCTGTATGATTTAAATAAATTTGAATGTGGGGCGGGGCGAATGCTCTGTCGCTCGCTCGCATTGGCCGCGGGCGGAGCGTGCTCCGCTCCTCATTTGACTACGTCAACGCGGCGCTAATGTATTCGTGCAGCGCGGCCGCTAACTGGTTACCTTGGACTGACGTGACCACGCCCAGTACACGTGCTGTTTGTCTCTTTCAGACGGGATGTGACGCGGCCGGCGTGTTTATTTATTTATTTTTAGTTCTTTTAATTGTTAGAAAATGTATGAGATGTATTTATAAACAGTCTGTTAGACAAACAGTAAAGAAGGCACAGTGATAATATATATATAGTCAAGTCAGGTCAAGTCAAACGTATTTATATAGCGCTTTTTACAGCTGACGTCACAAAGCAGCTTTACAGTGTTAGTAAAGCTGCTTTGCATATAACGTTTATAAAATTTATATAATGTATGTGTTTAAGATTATACAGAAATAATAATAAAAAGCTTTATACTTCGTAGAGAGAGAAGAAAGAAAGTAAAAATAAACACATACGCACATTTTAATTAAGTAAAAAGTAACATTAGCAGTAAAAAAGTCAGGCAAAACAACAATAACAACATTAATAATCTAGTTAAATTATAATCAAAATGTTATGACAATATTTAAATAATCTTAAACAACATTAGCACTGAATTCATGTACAGAAATTTTAATATACACATTCAGATACTTTTACACTTATGTTTTACAAATTGGACAACAATGAATGGACATTAAACATTTATTCGTGAAGTAGTGTGATGTAATAATCTGTAATGTCATGTAAAATCTGAGTCACTGATCGGACATCTGTGATGAGCAGATAAGATATTTATAGCTCTGTAATAATCCCCTCATATAGACTCGAGCAGTACTCAGCGCTGCCGCTAGAGGTCGACTGTTGTACAGTAAACTCGGTTTTTAACTATAACTCTATTTAATTGTTACAACTGTGATTTACTGTTAAAATGACATAAATGACTCAGTATATTAATAAAACATCAATAAAGAGTTAATTACAAAAATGATAATCATTCTTAGTTTAGGCCACTAACTATCCTCCTTAAAGCTCCACTATGGCAGTGTACACTGTACAGTGACAGACTGTAGTTGTTCTGTAAGTGTCAACACTGTCTGTGTGTTGTGTCTATTTATGTTCAGTTTACTGAACCAGTTCTACAGATGTAATGTAATGCAGTGACGTGAATGTTCACTAGATGTCGCCCCTGCACTGTTCACTTTACTGCTCACCATCACAAACCTTCAGTATTACTGTTACTAATACAGCTTTATTATGACCTTTGTTATGTGATGTGTCTTACAGTATTTGGTTAACTGAAGCTAAAAGTGAAGGCTGATCAATAAAGCATCACTGCAAAATAGTGATGTTTTACACATAAGTCAGAAATAACTATAGATTGATAGCATTTTGGCCTTTGCCCCATTCTAATGGAAAGTCAACTTTACATATAATTTAACTTTACAAGTAAAATAGTTCACATTAAAATTAACATTTATAAACTATTAAATCTGACAAAATATGTTCCTGAGCAATGTGAGCAATATGAAAGTGTTCTTTTATACCACACAACTCTACACAGCTGCTGGCTATCATCACTTCTGTTACACACTCGCAGTCATCACCATTACACAATACATTTATCACAATTACAGACTACAGTCTTCACCATTACACACACACACTTATCCACATTACAGTCATCACCATTACACACTCACTTATCACCATTACAGACTACAGTCATCACCATTACACACTACAGTTATCACCATTACAGACTACAGTCTTCACCATTACACACTATAGTTATTACTATTACACATTACAGTCATCACCATTACACACAACAGTCATCACCATTACACACTCATTTATCACCATTACACACCACAGTCATCACCACTACACACTACAGTCATCGTCATTACACAATACAGTTATCAGCATTACAGGCTACAGACTTCACCATTACAGACTACAGTTATCCACATTACAGTCATCACCATTATACACTACAGTCATCACCATTACACACTCACTTATCACAGTTACAAACTACAGTTATCCACATTACAGTCATCACCATTACACACTACAGTCGTCACCATTACAGACTACAGTCATCACCATTACACATTACACTCATCACCATTACACACAACAGTCATCACCATTACACACTCATTTATCACGATTACAGACTACAGTCATCACCATTACACATTACAGTTATCACCATTACACACTACAGTCATCACCATTACACATTACAGTCATCACATTACACACTACAGTCATCATCATTACACAATACAGTTATTACCATTACACACTACAGTCATCACCATTACAGTCATCACCATTACACACTACAGTCATCACTATTACACAATACAGTTATCACCATTACAGACTACAGTCATCATCATTACACACTACAGTCATCACCATTACACACTCACAGTCATCACCATTACACAATAGTTATTACCATTAAACACTATAGTTATCACCATTACACTCTCAATCATCACTATTATAGACTACAGTCATCACCATTACACACTCAATTATCATGATTACAGAGTACAGTCATCAGTCACCATTACACACCACAGTCATCGCCATTACACACTACAGTAATTACCATTACAAAATACAGTCATTACCATTACACTCTCACAGTCATTACATTACACACACAGTTGTAGTTAGCTAACACTTTTATGTTGGTGGTCTTCAGCAGACTGAGTGACGACACAGAATATTTTCAACTTGTATATTTTAGTAACATAATTATTTTAGTTTACAGTCACACTGTGTCATAAACCATACAGACTAGGGAACACACACACACACACACACACACACACACACACACACACACACACACACACACAAACACACACACACACACATATATATATATGACTTCTATATGTATCATAAACAAAACCCCAAAAATACAATTTAGACAACGCAACACAATAAAAACAAAATGTACAGATATATTTTGTGACTGACTTAATGTTAATATGATATGTTAATATGAAATTCGGTCTTTGTTTTACAGAGAATATATATTTATATACTAAAGCACCCGATTTTACTGAGTTTATGAATATTTATGACCCGAGTTGAGGCTCAGGCTGTGATTGGTTACATCAGACTGCCTCTGCGGATTGGCAGCAGCTGATTGGCTGTTGTGGAGAGCGGTGTTATTGGTGAGCTCGCGCAGTTCTGTGTGAGGAGAGTCTGAGGAGAGCAGTGAGCTCCTCACAATAAACCTGCTTTATGGCTCATTATTTTCTACTCTTTTCTCGGACTAAACTCAACTTTTCTCAGCACAGATGAGCCAGACGCGTGGATGATACTGCAGTTAAAGTGCTCAGCTGTGGAGTCATGTCACTTCTGTGTGTCCGAGGTGAGCAACTTTACACCTGAGGGAATATAAACCTCTGTGGAGTTAGCTTTACCCCTGAGGAAATGTAAACTTATGTAAAGTTATATTAGCTTTAAGTAATGTTAGATTTACACCTGAGAGAATGTAAATTTATGTGAAGTTATGTAAAGTTATGTTAGCTTTACCCCTGAGGTAATGTAGTTATGTTAGCTTTACCCCTGAGGAAATGTAAACTTATGTAAAGTTATATTAGCTTTACAGCTGAGGGAATATAACCTCTGTGGAGTTAGCTTTACACCTGTGGGAATGTAAACTCATGTAAAGTTATGTTAGCTTTACCCCTGAGTTAATGTAGTTATGTTAGCTTTACCCCTGAGGAAATGTAAACTTATGTAAAGTTATATTAGCTTTACACCTGAGGAAATGTAAACTTATGTAAAGTTATATTAGCTTTACAGCTGAGGGAATATAAACCTCTGTGAAGTTAGCTTTACCCCTGAGGAAATGTAAACTCATGTACAGTTATGTTAGCTTTACCCCTGAGGTAATGTAAACTTGTGTAAAGTTTTGTGAAGTAATGTTAGATTTACACCTGAGAGAATGTAAACTTATGTGAAGTTATGTAAAGTTATGTTAGCTTTACACCTGTGGGAATGTAAACTCATGTAAAGTTATGTTAGCTTTACCCCTGAGGTAATATAAACTTGTGTCAAGTTTTGTGAAATAATGTTAGATTTACACCTGAGAGAATGTAAACTTATGTAAACTCATGTAAAGTTATGTTAGCTTTACCCCTGAGGAAATGTAGTTATGTTAGCTTTACACCTGAGGAAATGTAAACTTATGTAAAGTTATATTAGCTTTACACCTGAGGGAATGTAAACTTATGTAAAGTTATGTGAAGTAATGTTAGATTTACACCTGTGGGAATGTAAACTTATGTGAAGTTATATTAGCTTTACAGCTGAGGGAATATAAACCTCTGTGGTGTTAGCTTAACCCTGAGGAAATGTAAACTCACGTAAAGTTATGTTAGCTTTACCCCTGAGGTAATGTAAACTTGTGTAAAGTTATGTTAGCTTTACACCTGAGGGAATGTAAACTTATGTAAAGTTATGTGAAGTAATGTTAGATTTACACCTGAGAGAATGTAAACTTATGTGAAGTTATGTTAGCTTTACACCTGAGGGAATGTAAACTTATGTAAAGTTATGTTAGATTTACACCTGTGGGAATGTAAACGTATGTAAAGTTATATTAGCCATTAAGAGTTTTATATTTCTCTTTATTTCTGCTCACATAAAGAATCATAATCACTTTAGTAGTATAATAATAATAACTATTAATATCATGTAGTTTAGATTATTTTCAGTTTATTTTGTTCTGGTGGAGGTTTACAGTTAGCTAACTCTGCTAGTTTATAGTGAACGATAACAGAATATTTGGTAACACTTTATAATAACTTTCATTAATAAGCCATTAACTAATGATTAATAACTGTGAACAAATCATTAGTTCATGAGAATTTGAACATGAACAAATGTTTATAAATTACAGTTCTTGTAGTTACTAATGACTGCATTCATTTTTGCTAATGTTAACAAATCATTAGTAAATCACTAGTAAATCATTTGTTAATGAAATTCTCATGAACTAATTATTTGTTCAGTTATTAATGATTAGTTAATGAGCTATTAATGAAAGTTATTATAAAGTGTTACTGAATATTTACAGTAACAACAAGCTTTTATATTTTAGTAATATGATTAGTTTAGTCTCATAAACCACCTTAATTTTGGTCTCCAAAAATATATTTACTGAGAAAAGTGTGAAAATATATTATTTCTCTGTGTATAATTACTTTATGGGTCTTACAATCAATCATTCAATCAATCAATCAATCAATCAATCAATCAATCAATCAATTTTGATAGTATTTTGATAGGGTTTGATAGTATTCAGCCACAAGAGCATTGTGAGTAGCTGAAGTTAGACGGAGCTGTGGTCCTGATGCTGACTGAGATAACTAAGCTCAGGATATCAGCAGACAAATGTCACTTTATTTACAAACTGTCAGAAATGTTGGTGATGAGGCAGCATGAGGCACGCTGGATGCTGGATGTTCTCATGCAGAGTTCTGATGAGGTGTCCAGTGTGAAGTGGCCTTTCCTGAGGAACAGATCCACATCTGGTGAACTGATCTCTTTAACAGAGGCAGGATGTTGTGTGGTGATAACACAACAGTCCAGAATATTTATCTTTTACATCGAAACAGAAAAAAAATCATCTAAAAATGATAAATTCAGAGATTTGTATTCACCACTTGACATGCGGCGCTGCACTAACTCTAGATAAACAGACTGATTTTAGTGATCCAGGCTGTGTAGAAGTGTTTTAAGTGCTGATGGTGTCTCTGACATGCTCAGAACATCATGTTGTGACATATCTGATGACACTAATGATGAATATGGTGATGTACGTGCAGCTGTGGTCGGTGCTGATGGTGACTGTGTTCATGTGAAGATGTCCTGGCCCGTGCTGAAGTGTGTTCTGAAGGTGGACTTTGTGGCGTGATGGTCTGGTTCCACCGTATTGTTCTGAAGTTCTCTAACAGAGCGGTGCTGAAGCTGACTTTGACGTCTTGTCAGAACGAGGCGATAATCAGAGTTCAGCACACAATGCAGAACAAAGAGGCTCTTATTCGCTATCTCATCGTCTCACATCCTGTCTGTCAGGCTTCAGAGACGTGTGACAGCTCGTCATCTCTGAGCCAGGAACGGCTTCCTCACACAACAAACTGATTATTGATTATTGATCATTTCAGATGAGCAGCAATAATCTCAGCAGGTTAGTTTAAGTGGGTTAGTTTCCAGTGCCGTTGTGTAATGTTTTGGCAGTAGTGAGTGATATTAGTGTAAAGGGTTTGAGCTGAGTATCAGTAAAGTACCCAGAAGTCATATTTCCCCAATTTTAGATTCAGTCAATCAGCCAAAACATGTTTTACAGTAAGTCTGAGTGTCCTAAAACGCCTCCACTAACATCTGCATCAGATTCAAAGACATTTTAGTGAAATAACTGGGCTGTTATTTTTGGGTTCTAGTGTTGAGCAGCTCCAGTTTTACGGTAATTAATACATTTAATGTTTCGCTAAAACAACCACAAGAAGCTAATTCACGCTACAGTAGAGGTACTGTAAAATTAACCACAGCTGGAAACCTTTACTGTAAACGTTACAGTACAGTCTTTTACTGTACATCTGCAGTGTTGTGTAAACTGTAGTTTAGTGTGCAGTACACACACACACACACACACACACACAGTAGAAAGTGATGAGACGGAGCGAGAGAAGGCTAGATAGAGTGGTGGATTCCCATGTTGGTGCTGGGGGAGGGACGGGAGAATCAGTGTAATCCGCTGGCCATCTGGTACTGTGTGTGTGTGTGTGTGTGTGTGTGCAGCTCTCTAGCTTCTGTAACTTCCTGTCTGATCTAGTCCACTTGTGCAGAATCCACCGGACATTTCCATTTTTTAAATCAGCTGTCTCTCGGACAGTCCATCACACACACACACACACACACACACACACACACACACACACACACACACACACACACACGCACACACACTAATGATCTTATGGGCTAACAGTCCTCATACCCAGCGTCCTGCCGCCCTGGTGCCAGCAAATGAGAAGCTTTTCTGTAATTTAACCTTCTAGGATGTGTTAGAGCCCCTCTATCCTTAAACACATCTTGTCTAGAACCAGGGTTCTTTAGTAAAGACAGTGGTTATCAGCCTGGGCTCACTGCTCAGAGAACAATGACAATCACACCATGTGTTGCTTATGATTTATTACAGATTTATTCATTAACACTCACCGAGCATCTGCTAGACACTCGTCATCTCTATTTGTCTGTCTATCCGTCCGTCCATCCATCCATCTCTGTCTAAGAGGGATCAAAATATCACAACAAGATGCTAGTTAACATTGTGTCAGTCGTGTGAAGCACCACTATTCCTCTCACAACCAGTTATAAAGCATGTGATGGTCCAGAAAGCTATTTATTTATTTATTTAGTCATGAAAGTTTAAATTAATTACATTGTTTAACCTGAGCGCTTTTGTCTGTATTTGAGTACTTGTGCATTTTGTCTTTTATATGATATTAAAACACCCCCCAAACACACAAAACACATTAAATGACATTTATTTTTAAGGACCTCATATCAGAAAAAACACTTTTCAGTACAGGGACAGTTTGGATTGTATTACAGGCCTGAAATTGAGGAAAGGATGTTTATTAACAAATGAAATGAAGCTGATGTACAACTACTTACAACAAAAAGCAGCTGTGAGCTTCCGTTTTTATCCACTTGGGGGCAGTGTTGCTGCAACGTGTGGCTTCCTCACCGGGCATCTCGTCCCTCCGGCCTCACTATGGTAACAGACTTTTATATCAGATGTAAATGATCAGATCTCTGTGTTTACTTTGTCTGTCAACATCAGAGTAACACCAGTGATCTTCAAAAAAGGATGAAAAACGTGACATTGTTTTAATATCTGCACCAGATCTGTGATTTTATCACACCAGTGTGATCAGTGATTCTTCAGGGTTTATAGGTCTGAATATACAAATTGTTATTAAGCTTCTCTCTAATGGTATTCTCATATTTATGAATCACAAGATATCTATTGTGTAGCCTCCACCAGGGGGCAGTGTAGTGACTGCTAAGTCAAGTTATACAACAGCATTCAACTTCACTTATCTTAACTTCACCTCCTAAAGGGATCAATAACGTACTATCTATCTATCCATCCATCCATCTATCCATCGTATGTTCATTTTATAGCTCATTATATGTGATGTGTACCACTGTGTTGCTGCTGATGTAACTTTTAACAGGATTTATCTTATTATATTAATTTAATCTACTGCTACTGAGCTGTAATTAACTACTGCTACTTAACTAACTGTAAGTTAATATACACTGCCATACATTTTTATTTTCTGGTGTTATTGCTCAGATTGAAACCCACACATCTGAAACCTATAGTATAAGATCTTCAACTTAATCTCATAACTTCATACAATAACTGTATGTATTATTTTCTTTTCTTTCAGTGAAAAAGGCCAAGCTTCAGGGACCTCCAGGTAAGGATCTCTCTCATGGATGATTCTGAGAAAGCTTAGCATGACACCTTTAGGTTTGAGATTCTCTCCAACTTTCATCTGAAACACCTGTCTGTAGCTGTAATACACTTGACTGTAGCTGTAACACACCTGACTGTAGCTGTAACACACCTGATTGTAGCTGTAATACACCTGACTGTAGTTCTAACACACCTGACTGTAGCTGTAACACACCTGACTGTAGCTGTAGTACACCTGTCTTTAGCTGTAACACACCTGTCTGTAGTGGTAACACACCTGATTGTAGCTGTAACACACCTGTCTGTAGTGGTAACACACCTGATTGTAGCTGTAACACACCTGTCTGTACTGGTAACACACCTGATTGTAGCTGTAACACACCTGACTGTAGTGGTAACACACCTGACTGTAGCTGTAACACACCTGTCTGTAGCTGTAACACACCTGACTGTAGTGGTAACACACCT
Source organism: Crenuchus spilurus (assembly GCA_036984385.1). Lineage (NCBI taxonomy): Eukaryota > Metazoa > Chordata > Actinopteri > Characiformes > Crenuchidae > Crenuchus > Crenuchus spilurus. The sequence continues at coordinate 30,378 of BRDA01003187.1, forward strand.
GATTGTAGCTGTAACACACCTGTCTGTAGTGGTAACACACCTGATTGTAGCTGTAACACACCTGTCTGTAGTGGTAACACACCTGATTGTAGCTGTAACACACCTGACTGTAGTTCTAACACACCTGACTGTAGCTGTAACACACCTGATTGTAGCTGTAGTACACCTGTCTTTAGCTGTAACACACCTGACTGTAGCTGTGACACACCTGATTTTAGCTGTAATACACCTGTCTTTAGCTGTACCACACCTGTCTGTAGCTGTAATACACCTGACTGTAGTTGTAACACACCCGATTGTAGCTGTAGTACACCTGTCTTTAGCTGTAACACACCTGTCTGTAGTGGTAACACACCTGATTGTAGCTGTAACACACCTGACTGTAGTTCTAACACACCTGATTGTAGCTGTAACACACCTGATTGTAGCTGTAGTACACCTGTCTTTAGCTGTAACACACCTGACTGTACTTCTAACACACCTGACTGTAGCTGTAACACACCTGATTGTAGCTGTAGTACACCTGTCTTTAGTTGTAACACAGGTGTCTGTAGCTGTAACACACCTGACTGTAGCTGTAACACAACTGATTGTAGCTGTAATACACCTGTCTTTAGCTGTAACACATGTCTGTAGTTGTAACACACCTGTCTGTAGCTGTAACACACCTGTCTGTAGCTGTAACACACCTGACTCTAGCTGTAACACACCTGTCTGTAGCTGTAACACACCTGACTGTAGCTGTAACACACCTGTCTGTAGCTGTAACACACCTGACTGTAGCTGTAACACACCTGTCTGTAGCTGTAACACACCTGACTCTAGCTGTAGTACACCTGTCTTTAGCTGTAACACACCTGACTGTAGCTGTAACACACCTGACTGTAGCTGTAATACACCTGTCTTTAGTTTTAACACACCTGTCTGTAGCTGTAACACACCTGACTGTAGCTGTAACACACCTGACTGTAGCTGTAACACACCTGACTGTAGGTGTAATACACCTGTCTTTAGTTGTAACACACCTGTCTGTAGCTGTAACACACCTGACTGTAGCTGTAACACACCTGACTGTAGCTGTAATACACTGTCTTTAGTTGTAACACACCTGTCTGTAGCTGTAACACACCTGACTGTACTTCTAACACACCTGACTGTAGCTGTAACACACCTGACTGTACTTCTAACACACCTGACTGTAGCTGTAACACACCTGATTGTAGCTGTAATACACCTGTCTTTACAATTTTGATTTCTGTCCACATAATGTCGATGTCAGTCCACACAATGTCGATGTCAGTCCACACAATG
>BRDA01003190.1:8540-37938 GCA_036984385.1 Crenuchus spilurus
ATAAATCGAAATTGTGAGGTAATAAGTCGTAATTCCCATATATTAAGTTGTTACTCTGAGGTAGTAAATTGTTACTTTGAGGTAGTTACTCTGAGCTAGTAAATTGTTACTTTGAGGTAGTAACTCTGAGGTAGTAAGTCGTTAGGCTGAGTTAGTAACTCTGAGGTAGTAAGTCGTTAGGCTGAGTTAGTAACTCTGAGGTAGTAAGTCGTTACTCTGAGGTAGTTACTCTGAGGTAGTAAGTCGTTACTCTGAGGTAGTTACTCTGAGGTAGTAAGTCGTTACTCTGAGGTAGTAAGTCGTTACTCTGAGGTAGTTGCTCTGAGGTAGTAAGTCGTTACTCTGAGGTAGTTACTCTGAGGTAGTAAGTCGTTACTCTGAGGTAGTTACTCTGAGGTAGTAAGTCGTTACTCTGAGGTAGAAAGTCATAATTCCCATTTATTAAGTCGTTACTGTGAGGTCCCAAGTCGTTATTCTGTGTCAGTGGGTGCTAGGTGTTTGTTTATTTTTAGTGGGGGGGAGTGGGCTTCTATACTTGCCTAATTGTTTACTCTTTTAAACAGATTTAGGTTACTGGACAGGTTGTACATTTTATAGCTATCTGGGCTGTTTTAATGCAACATAAAGTCAATTTAGGTTCAGAATAGATATTGATATATTGATTAATCACATTATAACACATGAATAACTCATCAACTGCAGTCTGAATAATCATGATTTTAGCAAGTCATCATTTGCCTGTGATTTTAAACCTAGTCTATGAGGTCTAGTTGAGCTGCGTGAGTATAACTGAGGTTGTATTTGATTGCTTAACAGAAGCTACTTTTGGGCTTCATAATGGCTAGTCTTCCGTTAGATTGAGAACTTATTCACATTATTGTGCGTTATAGTAAGATTGGACACAATATCTCAGTATCTGTGTAGATATCAAATCATTTGACTTGTTTTTTCCTTCTTTCTGGTCACACAGCGAGAGATAAGCCCAATGGCTTTGCTTTCCACTGGAGCCCAGTTAATAATTTAATGTGAGTGTTTCCCGTACCCGTTTCCTGCAGTAGCCCTTGCTCAGGGGAGCGGTGCAGCTGGCAGCTGCTCTATCCAAGCAGATTTAGGCTTTTTTTTTACTGTATTTCACCTTAGACACTGAAGGCTACGGTGGTAAAACATCTGTAATGTGTAATCGGCCACGTCGTTTGCTGTAGTCTTGGTAGTCTTGGTTTTGGCTTAGATCAGCTTCTTTTGAGACCTCATCAAAGAGAATAGTTGAGCAGTAGGGAACATGAGCGATTCTCCTAAGGTTATCCATACGCTTGCTTTGCTACTGGATCAAATGGCAGTTGTGCCACACCCAGCACCCAAATGTGTTTCAATTCATTAGTGGGTGAGGGGGTTAGAAAGTGAGAAAGGTGGACTAATCACAGAGGGAGGAGGGAGAGAGAGGAGAGATTGGAAATTGTATTGGAACAGTAGATCCTCTGTTCTTGCTAGTCAGCATGAGTTTCTCTCTCTCTCTCTGTCTCTCTCTCTCTGTCTCTGTCTCTCTGTCTCTCTCTCTCTCTCTCTCTCTCTCTCTCTCCTCATTCTTATGTGGAATTTTCTCTGTAAACAACTTCAAAGCCAGCTGGGACAGTGGTGGGGTCATGGTTTTTCCGGCCGTTAGAAGCCACTCCTGCGTTAAACGTCGGGTTTGGAATATGCTTTTTCTGCCCTATTTCCCATCATCGCTACAGATATGACACATCTGTATGGCCCACATCTCTGGTGATGATGCTCAGATGAGCGCAGAAATACAGGGGTAGAAATTCTGCACCACATTATTTGATTTAGTGAGTGTGAGGGCAGGACGTGACACAGAAAACACAAACTCGCTTTCCAGTTTTTACACTTTTCAGGCTGGCAGTCAGTTGTTTGAGTTGGGAGGTGACCAATCCTAAGCTAAACAGTGCAGGGTTTTAATAAGAGGCCATATTTTATCCCACTCCCTGTAGAAAAAAATGCTAAAGAAACTGAGCTGTGAAATGTCTGATTTATATTTGTGGTATGTTTCAAGATATTGACTGATGCATTCAGTTACCTGAGTGTCCAATAATTGATGCTTAATTGATAAACGCACCTTTGTTCAACACGGCTGCTTTAGGTAATTAACAACCCAGGTCAACATCACACTTGTTAAGACTGAGAATAGATTAATTGCAGTATGACTGTAGATATCACTTTGATTGTAATTGTAATAATACTTGGGATTAAATGGTGTGCGTGCGTGCGTGCGTGCGTGCGTGCATGCATGCACCTGCTTCTTATGTGTAGCTGACCAGGTGGAGATGATCATTAATTCTTGTTCTAATATGTTTAGCATGTTCATTTATTATTCACCACTCAACTGTTGAATATTCATAATCATGCACTGAATATTAATGATGCTTAATGGAGCTTAACCACAGCAAACTGTGAATAAACATAATATGATTGACCTCCAGCAGATTGAGTGAGCTTGTTTGAGCCAGTTATGATGGCCTGACAATGTCTAAAGGTCATCATATGTCATCTCTGGCTTTTACTTGACTGCAGGTTCTTTATAATATATTGCATGACTAAAAATATGACTTATATAGATCACTAAACTAACTTTTGCAATAATAAATTCTTTCACATTCTTTCTAGCTATCCCTGCTCGTAACTCAGATGCCCCATCACAGGGCTGTGTGGGTTTCAAAAGGTCAGCAACTATGAGTTCATCAGAAATGCATGCTCGTTCAGCAAAACTGTACTTCATTTTCCATGAATAGTGATGTACGGGGCATTTATAGAGTGCTTAGTATGATAATCTGTAGGCTACATTATTTACCATCTTCAGTACAGCTGTGGTGGGTGGGGCATCTGTAGCATAATAGAATTATAATTGACAATTAGTGTCATTTATCATCTTAACAAATTGTCAGATCACAAAATCTGGTTAAAAAGTATTGATCCATGTGCTTATATTTGATACAATAGCTGTATTATTCTGCTTACCATCAGTTGTTAAGGAACATCAAGGATTGCTATACACTGTATCTACTTTTTTGCTTCTAGCTTATTTGTCCATATTAAAAATGACGGCCCAGGTTCCCGCACCAGAATTATGGCTAGTCCTAGATTAAACATCATTGTAAATGGAAGTTTCTCACTGAAAGTAACACATGGTCCATGACTAAGCTTAATCCCTGTCTGGGAAACTGTCTCTGCGTGAGCTTTTTCTTTGCTTATGGGTGTAGAAATGTTTGGCATGCAGTATGATATCACTGGTTATATTGGTCTTGGCAGAAAACTGCTTAAAATAAATGTATATGTCAGATATTTAGAATTTAACATTTGTTAGATATTTTATAGAACTTGGAGCTCAAATATCACATATTTCACAAATTTTGTAAAGAAGCGCTATATTTCACTGCAGATGTTAGATAAAAACATTTGATGCAGTCTTGAATCCGACAAACCTCGTTCTTGCAAATGAATTCATAAATAGCTATTTTCAATCAAATGAACTCTGGTTCTTAAACTAATTCCATTCAGGAATCTTAGAAACTAAGAACTCTATCCAGCGAATTGGCCTGCGTTTGCACCAGTTTTTATCAGAACTCAGAATGCATCATCAGTGGATGGCATTGCACAACTTGCAACAGAACTAAACAGATAATAAACCAAAGTAAATAGGTGCTGCTTTCCAGTGTCTGTAAGTCCCTAATGCTTGTAGTAAAGCCCAGAATCGCCCTGGGGGATGTTCACTGGACTAAGCCCGCAATGTCTTTGCATTCTAGCTGAACTCCCAACAACACAACAAATGCTGTGTGTCTTCAGAAACCACTGCACGTTCTGAGAACGACTTTCCTTTTCAACTTGGCATGCCCGTGCCTGTTGTCACGGTTTGCACTGAAAAATCTATTCTTTTGTTCCAGCTGGGAATGCACTTTTAAGGTTCCTGAACCAATTTAATTTGGTGGAAACCACAGAATGGTTCAAAGTCAGGTGTGCGAATGGGAGTGGAACCATTCCACATTGGTGGAAAAAAGTGGCTTTCTCTATCCAAGGCACTTGACAGCAATTAGTACACTTGCATACACACACAGACAAATAGAATTTGAGGGGAAACCTCCACAGCCTGTGGCCTAGACTCACATGAAAGAGTCATTACCTGAGGGGAGTGATGCCTCTGAGGAAGCCTGCTAGATATGATGTAGCATCGCATTTCTGCAAGGTCCAACTCACTCAAGCAGGGAAAACAGGGCATTGATTAAGGCCTTTTTGCTTTAACTTTTTTTTGCCTTTTTTGTGTAAAAACAGTAGAATCCTCAAGATCTTTTTAAATATTACCCTCCCTTTTTGTTATATGGCTTATTTGTTGCATATCTGACAGCAAAGGCTCCGCAGCATTGCTCCATATGCATGACAATCTCACATGACATTTTTGTTTGGCAAAGCTACATCAAGCCTATGTTTTCCCATAACTAGACTAAGCACAGAAGTCAGACTGAATGTGAGAACTCCAGGACCCAGTCGTATTCACTGTCTTGCTCTATGACTCTCTCTTGCCCTCCTCCTCTGGCCCTGATGCCCCCCCGGGCTGCTGAGGCCTTGTGCTGACATCACTGTACTGGAATGTGTGATAAACAGAGTGGAACAGAACTCCGAATTAGACGGAGAGAGAGCTGAGCTGCCCACAGGGGCTTTCAGAAAGCCTAGAGGTTAGCACTGCTACCAAACCCTTTTCTGTCCTTGCATGTGTCCACACACACCCACATGCTAACAAAGGCTTACCTCTATGGAAACCTAGGCTCTAAGTTATTGGGTGTTGTTAGTACGGGTATTGAATTTCAGCAGAATGGAACAAGGGTAGGACTTTTTTTCTCCCCTCTTGAAGATCTCATTAAGAGTGTCGCATGAAAATATGTGAGACCCTTTTGGGAAATCATCACTGAAGGCCAGACTAATGTCATTTGTATTGTGTGTTTCCTCCCTGTGTCTGTGTTTGTGAAAAGTGTTGGTAGTAATTTGAGACCACACGTAAGATGGTGGCTTATTTAGTGCCTGTCCCTTAGGGCTACATTAGCCTGAAAGAGAACTCTTCATTCTCTTTTATCCTGAGTTTCTTCTGGATTCACCAGTTTGGTGTGAGATAACCTAATTCTGTGAATCAAGCAGGCAAACATTGTCCAGTTCGAAGCTGTTTGCATCAGGTGATGTATTCTTTTAAAGGTGTTAGATTTGAGTGATTAATTTGAAGCAAAATTGATGATTGTTATTGTTCTAAGTAATGTTATGATTGTATTTTGATTAGCAATTAATTTCTACTACAGTATTTGGTATAATCATAGTTTCAGCACCCAACTGTTCTGATTTACGAGACTGTATGAACTGTTAGAACACTCATTGAATACTTAATAGAAACGTGGATCAGGGTCAGTGCACTCCTACTGCTCACAACAGAAATTCATGTGGTTTATTGAAAATGTTGATATGATCTGGTTAAAGGCACGACTGTAAAATATTGTGTACATTTGTTAAAGTGTACAGTTGCCTGGAATTGATTAGACCATGTCCAGGGCCTGCATGAGGAATTGCTGTGGACATTTCTATGGTTTAGAGAATGTGTTTGCATATTATGGCTGTAGGCTCTAAACTTGGTTTGACTTTTAAAGTCAAATATCTATTTCAATTGGACCGTGTGGTCCTGTATAAATGCATAACAAGAAACAAGAAATGGTGCAACACCAGTTCATCCTGTGCTTCTCTGTGCCCCTAAAATAGTCTTAAAGTAATTGTAGTGTAGAAATACAGGTGCATCTCAAAAAATTTAATATCATCAAAAAGTTAATTTATTTCGGTAATTCGTAAAAAAAAATTAACCTCAATTATCATACATATACATTGCACACAGAGTGATCTATTTCAAGTGTCTATTTATTTAATGATTATGGTCTCCAGCCAATGAAAACCAAAAAGTCAGTATCTCAAAAAATTAGAATATTATATAAGACCAATTAAAATATATATATTTTTAATACATAAATGTTGTTCTACTGAAAAGTATGTACAGTATATGCTCTCAATGCTTGGTTGGGGCTCCTTTTCTTTTACATGAATTACTGTATCAGTGTGGTGTGGCATGGAGGTGATCAGCCTGTGGCACTTTTGAGGTGGTATGGAAGTCCAGGTTGCTTTGATAGCGGCCTTCAGCTCATCTGCATTGTTGGGTCTGGTGTCTCTCATCTTCCTCTTGACAATAGCTCATAGACTCTCTGTGTGGTTTAGGTCAGGAGAGTTTGCTGGTCAATCAAACACAGTGACACTGTGATTATTAAACCAGGTGTTGGTACTTTTGGCAGTATGGGCAGGTGCCAAGTCCTGCTGGAAAATGAAATCTGCATCTCCATAAAGCTATTCAGAAATATTGACAGTACACATTCTGTATTGATGCATCAAGTTGTGAATAACCCTTGATTATGTTCCTGGGCAGCTGTGTTAGGATCCCTCAGTGTTAGCATCAGTTTCTGGTGGGACTTTATTATTGTAACACTGCACCAGCATAGCGACGTTTCACATCTCTCTCTTGCATGAAAAGGTAACATTAATGTCAAAACATCATTTTGTGCTGCTTGTTTTCATTGGACTGGAAGAGTCTAATGGCTGCAGATAGATTACAGCACTGCTATTCAGTGTTTGGTGATTAAAAATCAGTGCTTTGTTTTTTCAGAATCAATATAGCACCACAAAACATACTATAGTCAAGTGCATCAATGTTTCCTACATTGAAATATGAGTGACAGTTGTTACATATAAACGATCAGGATTCACTGAACTATTTTATCTGATAGCAAATGCAATGAGAGACTAGTAATAACTGTGTAAACTCCTTCCTCCTTTCATAAAATTCAATCATTCATCACCAAGACAATCATTAGAGATGCATCCAAGACGCACTGGAATGACAGATGTTAATGGATATACATGTCATTGTCTGTCTATGGTCAGATCACATGATTTTATGTTCCATTTTAACTGCGATTGAGTGGTTTATTGCTTTACTGAATTAAATTGCAGCATTATAAACATAAATATTACAAATATATGTAACGTGACCTTTAGGAAAAGCTTTTGCTATAATGACTGACAACCAATATATTGAACAGTTAAGGAGTTCTGTTTGTAAACTGGATGGCGTGATTGCGATGCAGTGGGCATAATGTGAAATTGAATGGCTTCATTTTGACCTTTTTACTTACTAATTGTACAGACCAAAATTGCTTTTTCAATTAATATTAAGAGTCATTGTGCAGCGCAATAATCTTTCCTCGGTCCATTACTTCATGAAGAGCCTCAGTTCATTCTTGCATTCATAAAAGTTCACTCATTGCTCCCATTCACGCGTTATGATTTGATTATGCAGGTTCAGGGTACTGGCTCTCTCAGCATCTAGTATTGCGGATTGGAGACCTGCTGTGGGAATTTTTGCACCCATACTGGGACGATCTAAGAATGTTTTTTCATTGCAACCATATGGCATTGAAACATTGTTATTCATCATCAAAGTTGATATCATGTTTTATTTAGACAAAACTCTTCGTAACGGAGAAGACACTTTTTAAGTGTTTTGTAGTATTGTTCAGGAAACAGTATTGACTTGGTGATTGGTATTTGCATTAATATTGAGTGTAATCTGAGCCCTAACCAAGAATATGCTGACAAGTCCTGATAGCATAACACCTCTGTGTGTTGTGTTTATCCTGTAGGCCTGTAGACGGTGAGGAAGACGATGGTGGAACAGGAGCCGACGTCATCAGCGGGGCAGCGGCTGGGCGCCCCGGACACACTGGGCATCAGCACGTTGGAGCCAGGCCACAAGCCTCCCGTCATGCCCTCTGGCCGGCACGTAGCCATCAGGGTCCGTATGCTGGATGACTCGGAGGAGATATTTGACGTCTCAGTGAGTGAATGCTTCATACTTGATCTGCTGCAGTCTGTCTTATTTAAATGGAAGTAATATAATATAGTTTTACGTAAAATGGCTGGGCCACAAAGCTTTTTAAAATGTTTCTAATTAAAGAAGTTATCATTCTGATGTTAAATAGTGGAGATATAACAATGCAGTGTGAATCATATGGAATGTGCATTCTATTAATTATGCCATCTAATGCAGCAGGTGTTGTGTTGTTTAAACACCAAAGACTCACAAACAGCTCATTCCAGCACTCCTTCTGTACCTTAGCTGTGGTGCCGGTCATTATGTTCATTGTTTTTCTTCCTTTTAAATAGAAATCTGTTTAAAGCAAGCAATGGCAGTATTGAATGAACAGGTGACCAAAGTAGTAATTTTAGGATAATACCATACCACATATCCTTATCCTCTTGCTGTGATATCAGCTCTCAACCCAGCTATTCAAACCCAGCTATTCAGATTCTTTAAATGTTTACTGACGATTAAGAGTCAATTAAATAATTGCAATTAACAATTTATCTTTCTGTTTAAGTACATAAATAATGTAGATGAACACATCCACAGTACTGGGAAACAGGTCTGGGACATGGCACTTCAAAATTAAACTTGTCAAAAATGTGCGAACATGTCCAAGTAAGCTAAATTAGACACTCCAAAATTAGATCTCTCCTATTGTTTTACAATTTTTTTCTAAACTTGGTCAAGAATCAAGTTGGTGCTTTAGATTCTGTTACATGGTTTCTAATGTGCATAAACTTACTGGTTTATTAAAAACATTAGTTTTATCATTATGGCACAAACCTCTGTATGACACAAGTCTGCTTTGGGCATAAACCTCATTCCTGACAGTCCAACCTACAATATTTGATCTGTGCCTGTTAAATGGAAACCATAACTTACACAATCTAAAAAGTTACCCAATTCAACATCAAATATATACAATGATTTAGAAAACAAAAAAACTTCTAACATGACAGAAGCTGATCAAATGTGTTCATCTAATGCAATTTATACCATCAATTATATCCACTAAATAGAATTTATAAAAAAAATTGTCTAAGTTATATGGAAACCATAAGAATTAATTCTCAGTACTGTGAATATGCTCAGATGCTGTGTAGCTTCACATGTATCCTTTGTAGCTAATGCTAGTGCATCTCCAAAAAATACAACATTGTGGAAAAAGTACATTTTTATTCATCATTTAATAACTTCATTACATGTAGAGAGACCTTTTCAAGTATTTTCTGATACTGTTTAAGTAGTAATTTACTCAAATAATTACTTGAAGTGAACGATTATAATAATTTGAGGTTCTGGATTTTTGATTTTCTTGAGCTATAAGTAATGCTGTTCAACAGTAAATCAAAAAGTACTGAAATGTCACTTGTAACAAATATAAAATATATGACAGTTTGTATTTTTTATTTATGGACAGCAATGAGCTTTCATGATTTTTTTATTTTGATGTGGCATTGTGTTGAGTGGTACTGTTTTGAAATGATATCTGGCACTGTTGTGCAAACACAAAATATTTATAGTTAATGTGTCAAGTACAGTATTGTGTTAAGAGAGTGTGAAAATACAAGAAAATATGCCTGCTATCAACATTAGCCTTAGCTTGATAGATAAAAACAAATAAACATATTAGTTACATATTACAGACCCAGTGTTTAATGTTTTGTTTTTACCCTGATGATGGTAATACCTGTTTTCTTTTATATGTATTTGTTTGCCTCAGTCTAAATAATGAAAATGTAACCTTTTCCTGTTTGATTTGATGTAATGTGACTATGAAATCTAGTAACTGGGGTCTAAAATAACAATTTTTAATTAGACAAAACTTGGTCATTATAACAAAGAAGACCATTTTGACGAGTATGAATTTGAGTGTTGCAAAAGATGCCCAAAGTATTAGAATATTGGAGTTTTATGTAAACATTTGCAGGGTTTTTTTTTTTTTCTTATTTTGTAAAAATCAAACATTACATTGACATTGAAAGGCTGCTAAAAGCTTTGGCCAACAAGCCAAAATATTTTCAAAATATTAATAATAACTATTACTAGTAATTAGTAATAATAAATATTATTATTAAAGTAAAATTAAGTTATAAGTCTAATGTTAAATAGAAGGGTTACAGCACACCACAAAACACTTTGACACTGTGCATAGTGGACAATTGTGCCATTTAATGCACTTAAACTAATATTTGAAAACCAAAGACTCACTCACAACTCTCTCTAGCACCCTGCCTCTCAGCTCTGCTGACATCATTACTTGATGTGATCATTATTTTCATTGGTCTGGCTTTTGATCAGCAGTGTAATAATAAAAAATAGTTTTGGTACTTCTTGGAATATGTTTTTCTTCTGATATGTCAGTGCTTTTAATGTTGGCTTTATTGCTGGAGCATGAAGGCAAGAAGGGACTGCAGTTTTCTGTTGACTTGGTAACCAAATGAAGCTTTAAGTTAATTTTTGCATGAATGAGCAGAAAGGATCATTATTCAGAGAGTCAACACAGCCTGCAAAGCATGAACAGCCTACACTGCTTATGCTGGCTACAGTCTTAAAATCTGATACCATTTAAGACTGATTGACATTAATTATTTACTTTCTGCAGGCCGTGCGCTTGTTAAAGTTTAAGATTGAGATAACAGATATTTTCATTAGTAAGATGAATGGGTACAGAGGGCTAAAAGTGTTGTGCTTTTGTTTTTCTTTCAGTTAAATGAACGTGGTGTAATATGAGAGGTGGTTTTATACCTAAAAGTTAAAACATCTTTCTTGAAGCCTGAATGTTATATGTCTATCTGCACAGTGCTAATCTAAATGTTCACTGTATGTTCAGCTCATAGTTACAGTTTTATGCAAACATTTGAACCCTTGGTTAATTTACATGTTGATGTCATTTTTAAATACATGTTTGATTTTATATGAGCAGATAAGTGAACTCCTCTTCTATGGAGAACACACTTCAGCATATTTTAATCCACAGTAAATGTTTGATGAATTTTACAACTTGGAAAATCTTAAACCTAAAATAAAATGTGTAATTTGAGCAGGGAAATGCAGACTTGAACTGTACATGGCAAAAGTTTAGAAAGAAACGTTGGACATCACACATGACTGATGGGTCAGAGCATAATTGTTCACATTACATTTGTCACCAAACTATTGCATTTTGTACTTTCTTAGCAAGTAGAATCTGTAGTTATTTGTGCATTAATTATGAGGTTATCCTGAGGCCTGTTCTATATTGTGACTGTGTTGTTGGTCTTTAGAGCCTGATGGACCTGAGCATGCTTCTGGGCTTTGCTTCATGTCTCGGGTGAGAGTTTGTGGTAGGTGCACTGCACTCTGCTGCTAAATCGGGATCAGGAGCTTCATGCCGGGTGGAGTCTGAAATCATATGTTTATTTTACTTGAAACCTGCAATATTGCAGTTTTGTTAAAACCACTGCTGAAAGGAGGAGGACGAGACAGCCTTGGAGAAGTAAAGAATGAGAGAAGGAATGAGACACATTCTTGTAGCTCTCACGCTCTTGTGTGTGTGTGTGTGTGTAAGCAGAGGTACTGAGGACAGTCAAAGTCTTGGGCTAAGTTTTCTTTGGCTAGAACCCTGCTTTACTGACTAAGACTCAGTTCCCATTGCACGCAGCCGGACATCCGGTCTGCAGTCTGCCACTGGTCAGCACATGCATTCCCATTACAGCTGCTCATGAGAAAAACTCAAACTAAAGTAGTTTGGCATTGCTGCCTGACTGTGTAGGGATAGTTTTTCTAAACTTCACACTCTACGTCCTGTATTACTTCTGTGTCCTGGGCGGGACCTCTGCTGTAATTAAGGGACTTGGTCAAATTGAGGAAGGAGTAAAAGGGCAATTGTGCAGCAAAATATAACCTTCAGTTAGGAAACATTTTGGGCCTGTTGTAGTATTTTATTTACCATGCTTTTGCAGTCTTCAACCCACCAGTCAAAGTTGATGTGTCATGCATATATTACACAAGTAGCACAAGATAAGATGGATGCAATCAGGAGCAGTTTTTTTATTAGGACTAATGATTGACTGATTGACCAATTAATGCCAATTTATACTTCTGCGTCAAATCTACACTGTAGCTTACGCCTACCACATGTGTAGCTGCGAACCCTACGGCCTAGGCTATGCTGTAGCCTGACGCGCACCTCTCCAGAAATGTAACTATGCATTACGTCAATGCAGACCACAGCAGCTGTGATTGGTCCACCACATCATATCCCCATCTCTGCATTTCTGACTTCACCACCAGTTTTAAAACAGTCATTGAAAGCTGAGAAACGCTAGAGAACAACCAGCTCTTGTACAAGGCTCACCGTGGAAATCCTAAAATACGAACATCTCGTAGTACTCCGTCATAGTACTTGGAGGAAGTCAACACGGCACACCAAGGAACTCAACTAGTGGCATAGAAACCCTATCGCTACCTAGTGTTTTTTTGTGTGTAATTGAAGTGCATCACAGACAGATCATCGCAGAAGTATAAATCCACTACAGTGTAGGTGATGCACGCAGCTTACGCCGTAGGCAACGCGTTGACTCGCCGCAATATGAATTATATAAAATTGACCTTTTTAAAAAAAATGTTGTTTATTAATTTTTGCTCATTTTAATCCCTTCCCAATGTAGTAGTAGCCAATTAGCCCCATCACTTTTGCACTGTCTGACTCTAGGAGGGTGAAGACGAGCACAAGTGTCCTCTGTTGCATGTGATGCCAGCCACCGCCTCTTTTCCAACTACCGCTGATACACAGTCACTGGGGAGCCAATGCACTTGGAGGAAAGCGCAGGAGTCCCAGCTCCAAATCGATCAATCAGTAGAGGCAGAGGAGATAGTCAGAGAGAGCGTCATCTACCTGCCCAGAGAGAGCACTGCCAAATTTTGCTCTCTGTTGGCCCCGGCTGTTGAATGCAAACAGCATGACCGGGATTCGGGCTTGCGATCCTCCGGACATATTTTCAGCATCTTAACCTATCGGGGCCCCCATAAAATTGGCCTTTAATCAGGCAGATTGTTGCCATTTTTAAATGATCAGCATCGGCCGATTTTCTTTTAAACAATCGTCCTGTGTTCACATGCCCAGTCAATGAATAAAAATGAAACATTATTGCCTGAAGAATATCACTCCTATCTGACTCCACCTGAAGGTTGGATTTGTCCACTTGCAAGGGGCAGCTCTTTTGGTTATATGCTCTGTGGTGTTCTGCTTTTCAGTTTGTTGTTGCTAGTTATATAGCTGACTAAGTAACATCAGCAGTCATGTATGATGGAGTGTATATCTATATAAATCTCGTTTTCAACATGTTCATACATTATAACTTAGAAATATTAAGTATTATAACTTTTTGGGCGTAAAAATTGTATATAATTGTATTAAATGTAAGCATATCGGAGACCCATAGAGACATATATACATTATAACTGCTTAAAGATAGTGGTTATGATGTTATTATATTTTTGCTTACTTATTTATAAAAAGTGCATAAACTCATGTGATATTCTCAAACTGTATATTGAACAAATGCCATTAGTAAGAGACTTTAAATAGCAAGTGATTTTCCTAAGTAATGTGGACTACTTCTGTGCATATAGCTGTAAATTCATATTTATGAATTTGAAAAAAGATGCATATATTTATAAGTTGCATATTTTATTTCATATATTTTACCTAATCATTAATTTGCTACGGAGACATCATTAGTATACCTAAAAATATAATCTAGTTTCACATTTTTAAGCCTTTATTGCAATGATTTATTGTATAGTATTGAGAAGTTTGCTGTGTTTGTGATGAACTCTTGTGGTTTCTGGATTTGTATAATTTGGATGCTTTGGATGCTTGAGTTATGTGTGTATGTGTGTGTGTCTAGTGAAGGGAAGGATGGTGGCCTCTAACCTGAGTTCTCAACTCAGTGAGCCCATTCATTCCAGTGCATTGGACTCCTCTGTCCCAGTGAAATCAGTGGTGAAAACTCTTTCAGTAATGGGAGACTGGGTCCCTTCACTGTTTACCCTTCTGTTTGTCATTCTCAGCTTTTCCTGCTGCTCTTTGACACAGAGCTGCAAGATTATTGCAAAAATGATAATTACAACTGGGTGTTTTCCCCAGGAAATTAGCTAGGCGACGTGCTCTGGGCCCTGAGGCTGGTTTATGTCGGGGGTTGGTAAGCTAGGTGCTTTGTCACTGTTAGGAAGAACAGGCAGTCTCACTTTTTTTTTTTTTTTTTTTTTACAAGTTTTCTTAGTTAATTTTTAATTTGTATTATTTTTATCTGACTTTAGTTCATTATCTAATTTAAAAAAATCTAAAAGAAAATAATCATTATACCTTGTATGAACATCTGACATTGGCCATTTGAATTGTTTATTGGAATTAATTAAAATAAGATTTGTGTTCAGGCAGGCTCAGATAACTTGAAAATGTTTTTCATTTTTAAATGTAAAATTTTTAAATGTAAAAATTAAAATATGGCTCCAATTGAGGGGGAAAGTATTTGTTAATAATTGGAGAAAATTGGAAATATGTCACCACAGAAATAAATAAGAGAGAATAGATCAGAGTACAAGGACAATGTGACCTCATGCTCGCCATATTGATTAATGGCAGCCATTGTTTAAATGTGTGTTTTTTTATGTATATGTATGTATATGGGTATATATAAGTTTGAGCGAGAACATACATATTGTTATTTTGTTTTAATTAAGCAATATCAATATCATTATATTTGCTTTCTAGATAACTTATATTTTCACACTTATAGTGTTGGTATTGTTAACATTATTTTCTTATGTTTTTCATAGTCTATTGTTATGTGTTGATGTATATTGTGGAAAAAAAATCTAAATAAACACTTAAGTATAAAAAAATAAGGTATGGACATTAACTTTAATTGCAATGATACAGACTGTATCTTTGTAAGTATCTACAGACTGATATTTACTATTTGTCAGTGGTGTAACTGTGATCCAACTAGATATGTCACGATTATTACATAATCACCAGATTGTGATTGTTTTATGTAATCACTATTATTTGAGATGAGCTGTCCAGTTATTAAGCACTATTATATTTTACAGTTGTGTTTGTTTTGCATTGTAATGTGAATTTACATCAGTTATTTTGAAGTAAATAAACAAAAGCAGAACTGATTTTAAAATGAGATGGGATTCATGAATTTGAGTGCTTGTTTATTGGAGATGAACCTGTGCATATGGTCACTTGAGAGCTACTGAGTGCTGACAGATGGAAAGTTGGACAGATTGAGCAGCCATTGTGGTAACCGTGGACAGAGGAAGTGTTGAAAATGATAATGATAAGTGTTGAAAAGTCTCTATCATATAATCATATCATTACTTCTGAAAACCACATCCCTGGTCAGAAAATCTGGCTTCTGTAGGCTTGTCCCTTAATAGTTGACCACAATCAAGAAAAGAGGCAAGTCGTTAATCACAATTATTTATATGACAGTTATTTATACTTATTATAATTGTAGCAGCACTATATCCAACAAGGTGTCAGTCGTGGCCTGGTGATTAGGGATCTGGTCTTGTGAGTGGAAGGTCATCGGTTTGATCCCCAGGTAGGTCATGACTGAAATGCCCTTGAGCAAGGCAACTAATCCCCAACTGCTCCCCGTGCACGTGGATAGGCCTGCCCACCATTTTGGGTGTGTGTTCACAAGGATGGGATAAATGTGGAGGTCAAATTCCACTGTTTAAATCACATTAGCAAAAGTTGAATCTAATCTAAGGTTGTAGGCTAAATTAGATTGTCAGAGTTGTTTTTAGGCTTTCCCCAAATAAATATTTTTTTTTATTGATCCTCATACTTATTATTATTTGATATCAGTAGAATTGGCATGCGTTGAACATTGTTCTGGTTTGCTTGAGACATTCCAGTGATAGACTGTGCTCACTTACCACCAGAGGAGTAAATGCCTTTGTTCATACCAATGACATCTGTTCAATAGCACACATTCCAGAGATATCCTACTTCCATTCTCAAACACCTTGGCTTTTCCTTCAAGTGTACTGTGTGATTTAATAATGCATGTGTGCAGTTTATGAGATGTTCAGGACAGTAAGAAAGATATTACATTACCATTGCTTTCTGTGTTCCAGTGCTTGCTTAAATGTCATGCTGTTTAGTTCTAATCTGATCTGTCTTAAGGTGTCCACTGATCTTCTGGCAGTGACTGCTGGAAGTATGCACCAGATGTTTGATTTGATCAAATGGGCGTGTGAATACAATTTCCGCCAGGCACTGCCTAAAGAACGTCAGTTGCCTTGAGGAGAATCTGATATATGAAGAGCTTTAGTTCATTCTCGTAGTCAAGAGGAAGTGGCTAATAATTGAGGAAGGGCAGTTTAAAAATGATGATCTATTTGGTTGAATTTAAGGCAGCAAAATTAGAACAGAAACCTAAGAGCTGCATATCTTGGATTACATGTGAAACAGAGACTGATGGAAACAGTTTATATATAATTTATTAATAATTAGGGCCATCAAAGTTAACAAGATAATAATGCATTAACACGATCTCAGTTTAACGCGATAAAAAAACAATAGTGCTATTAACGCAAATTCTGTTTGTCCCTGCGAGTCATCCGTAGTTCATGTTGAGACTTGACCACATGCGACATCATTAAGAGTAGAGGAGAAAAGGCTGCTTTATACTTTCCACATTGAGTGCTGTGCGAATGATGACAAAAGGCTTGTGCATTTGCCTTTTTAAAATAATCTTTTTCGACATTTTTCACTACACAGTAGAACCTTGACTTAAGAGTTTAATTTGTTCTGTGACTAAGCTTGTAACTTAATTTGTTCATATTTATCAACATTAAAATTGCAAGCATCCAAAGGATCCAAGTTATACAAATCCAGAAACCACAAGAGTTCATCACAAACAGAGTAAACTTCTCAATACTATACAATAAATCATTGCAATAAAGGCTTAAAAATGTGAAACTAGATTAAATTTTTAGGTATACTAATGATGTCTCAGTAGCAAATGAATGATTAGGTAAAATATATGCTAAATAAAATACGCAATTTATAAATATATGCATCTTTTTTATGATTTTATGACGAATTTACAGCTATATGCACAGAAGTAGTCCACATTACTTAGGAAATTTGCTTGCTATTTAAAGTCTCTTACTAATGGCATTTGTTCAATATACAGTTTGAGAACATCACATGAGTTTATGCACTTTTTATAAATAAGTAAGCAAAAAGATCATTTTAAAATTCTAATAAGAATTTAAATGCTATTAATCCGTTCCAGCAACCCAAAAACCATACAAATTGATATACACCGTTTTTTTAAATAATGTATAAGAACAAATAATGTATAAAAACAATAATAATACGTAATAAAAGAGAATGTTAAGAAATGTTTTTTTTTTTAAGTGTATTTACTTTAGAGATCAGACAATCTTCATCAGTGTTGTTTGCCTTTTTTGCCACACTCCTTGCTTTCACTTGCGGGGCGTTTCAATAAAATCCTGTGCAAAGAGCCTTCATTTCAAAATGTTTAGAAAATGAATGAGACATGTTTGTTTACACAGCGCTGCAGTACCTCACCATCTCTTCTATATTGGTAAACTAGTCTTTGTCCATCAGTGACACTGAGGTGTTAGCACTTCTACTGTGTGTGATCCACTCGTACCTGCACAACACCCACTAACACACCACCACGTTAGTGTCAGTGCTGAGATTAATCCAAACACCCAAATAATACCTGCTGTGTGAGGCTCTTGGTCATTAAAGAACAGGGTAAAGGAGGCTGTACACAAAGAAACAGATGGACAAATTGTAGCGCTACAAAGTGCATCTATATGGTCGGTGGAGGTAAATCAACAATAAGTGTAGATACAAGGAGGTGGTGTTAATTATGACATATTGGTGTATAATCATATACTGTATGGACAGTGACAACGTTTTTCTAACTTTGCCTCTCTACACCATTACAATGCATTTTTAGAAGTTGTTTTATTTACCTTTTTCTGTTACAGTGCATTCTGTAAATTACTGAAAAATGCCACTATTTTTATTGTTAATATTGTTATTTTGCCTCTGTATTCTATTGTACTCCATTTGAAACAAGCAGCTAAAGTTTTGGCCAATTACCCACAAACTTCACTGTAAATATCACAATAAAAAATGACCTTGCTGAAAACTTTTTTTTTTTTTTTTTAAATCTCCCCAGCTATTGTGAGCCTTGTTATAGCTGTATTGCATAATAAAGGACCACATTCAGTTTGGCAGCCTGTATAAGTCAGGATTATGGCTGGCTAGTTACACCCGCAGAAGAGAGCACCTCTTTGTTTTTGGTGAAAGTTTATTTGGTGTTCAGGCTAGAGTTGCATTCATTTGGTGGCTGCCTGGTTTGCTTGTTTGTGTGTGTGCAGAAGTGTATTCCTGAGGAAGTGAAATAGATCATTGTTTATTTGCTCCAACAGGATGTGTGTGTGTGTGGAGAGGGTGTGGGTGGGTGTGTTTGTAAATGCCTCTGTTCCACTGTAATGCCAATCATGCTGACCATCACAAGCAATGGGGCACTGGTGTACAGCCTCTCACTCCATAGCCGCCACCCCCCAAAATCCTGTCAAGGCCGAACTCTCACACTCATAATTACTCAGTGATGAGGAGGATTCTGTATCTGAGTGTAAATCATTCAGAGGTTTAAAGACCCTACTTCCTGCTCCCTGGTTTTATGTTATAATTGTAGGAAATCCACCCCACATATCACAAATACTTATAGAGAAGGTCACCTCATATGTCTGCTGTTCTACAGGGAATGCCATGTGGACTGATATCTGATGGTGGAGAATTGTGGGAGAAATAACTTTTTGTAACAGATGAGGGTAGAACAAAGCGAGAAATCAGGTCATTTAAACACACACACACACACACACACACACGGAGACACTGTTCCAGTAGCTCTTCACATTGACCTTTATCCTGATGGAGGCTGAAAAGTGGGCCACTTCACCAACAGCACCCCTAATACCCCACCCCCCACGCCCAAACACAGACACACACATTGTTACCGTCCTAAGGAAACCTCTGTCAATACATTGTAAAGATGGTTTTTATACTCAAAAAAGAAGGTTCTTTAAGGGTTCTTTACTAAAGCAAATGGCTCTGTATACAATGACAAGTCAAAGATCCATTTGCATACTTATATCTTTCCTGGCATGGTGAAATGGTTCTTCTAATCGATGGAGAACGTCACCTCTCAGCACTGGGGTCTGAGTCCACATCTGGGTGGAGTTTCCATCTTCTCCCCGGATCTGCGTGGGTTTCTCTGTGTTCTCCGGGTTCCTCCCAAAGTCCAAAAATGTGGATGTCAATGTGACTTTGTATTGAATTAACTGCTGTAGCCATGAATAGTTGCGGAGAAGGAAGATACCTTTTTAACTTTTAATGTAGATGAACGTTGAAATTGAAATTTATTTCTGTTCCATTTGATGAAAATGGTCATACAACATACAATTTGATCAAATGTGATCAAATATAAAAACAGTGCAGTATTGTAGCTGTGATAAGCATGGGTGGCTTTTAGCTTCTTTTGTGTGAAATGGTGAGATGTAAGCAGCTCCTGGTTGAGGAGCTCAGGGAGCGGTAGTGTAGTTTGCCCGAGGCAGCTCCCCTTATTAGCATTCTTTGCTGTGAAATAGTCGCTGTACGCCGGAGCTGTGGGAGACGTGATGTCTGTGCAGCACAAATATCTCCAGACCATTTTAACGGTTTATGAATGAATGTTCATTTTAGTGAATTTCACAGCTCACTGAATACAGTAGATAGTATACAGTTTGGTCTGGCTGTGCATCTGTATGGCTGACATTATGAAACCGAACATGGTGACTCTTGATGCCACACACAAATCGTGGCCATCCAGATGGGATGTTTGTTGTGTGTGGAAGCTGCTCTCAGTACTGATGTCGTTCATACACAGGAAGTTCCCACTGTGATGCTATTCTTATCCTCAGGGTCACATCTGCTTAACTCTACTGACTTTTGTATTCTGGGCCAGAAGTTGAGGCCGTCCTAGCACAGATTTTAGTTATCAACTGAGTCCACCACATCTGACTACACCTCTTTCCTAAAGTCGCTGTCAAATCATCTCACAATTACAGCCTGACTGATAATACTGCCTGATACTGACAACCCATTGATTTATTGATATTGTGAAAATAACACGGTGATTAGCATTTATGGAAGCATCCTTGGCCTAAAGCTTTGAGAAGTGGGCTTGGAACCAAAAGGTTGCCAGTTCAAGCCCCTACTCTAGCAGGGATAATTGCTTCATGCATCAAAATAATTTAAAAGGGCGTAAACTATTTTGAGAACTGATTGGATAGAAGTTTATAAATTAAGAAGTATTGCCAGGGATGATCCTGTGTTTAGCCTACATTGTGAAAGGTCGGCATATATGAAGAGAGTAGAATCATATTTCGGTATAATTGGTGGATCGCCAATACCGATCAAGGGCGTGGCATTAACATTTGTGGGCAAATGTGGTAATGCGTCATCATGCAGAGCTTTTGTTCCATGCCTTGTCTCTCAAGCCTATGGATAGGGCTTCCCAACCCAGATGGATTCAATGCGGAGGTCAAATTTTGTTGTGTGCAAATCACATTGGCAAGAAAGAGATTAAAAATTAAAATGTTAATTGCAAGCATCCAAGCACACTTGAACCTGATGTAAAAAGGTCATCCACCATTAATCACGTTGTTTACAAACGTTTCAGAAATTCCCGTTCTGTCTTCTGTTCACTACAATCACACCATGAACACTTCTTCCTGTACTGTGCACTGATATATTTAGCATGGATCATTGCACAGTTCTTATGCTGAAATAACTGATGGGCTGTTGTACAAGGATAACTGACTCGGGCGCCGGCTTCCACTCCTACAGCTGCGCATATTAGTCATCAGAAATGAACACCCGGCTACCTGCACTATAATCATGCATGTCGGTCTTTTTCACACAGACTCGGGTATATTTAATCCAAATGTCACCAGCAGATCTTCAGTAGTATTCATGTTCTAATGACTAATTTCATTAGTTATACACAGTCATTTGGGTAAAGAAGCAAACGGGACACCCTGTAGAAACGTTAACATAGCTGTTATGAATGTATACAACCTCCTGCTGTAAACCATGTTCCTGCTTTGTGTTTTGTTCCAGTGTGCTTGAGTGTTCATTGCCTTTGTTTCATAGATGTACAATTTGTCATATTTCCACACTTTGTCAGGTTTGGAACAACAAGAAACTACATGGGTTGCCAGTGCTGCAGTATTTAAGACTGCGTTATTTATGATCATTTTAAATGTGCAAATTGTCATTTATTTGACAGTTAATCTCAGTTAAAAACCCCTTCATCATACGCCAGCTAGGTAGACATTCGAATGCAAAAGTTTGGACACCCTTGTTTAAATTCAGCAAAAAAATAATAAGGATAAGACATTTTAGTGCAGTTTCTATTTATTTTCTGAATGTAACACAATGGGGAAAATAAAACTTAGAATATTAAATGTGCCGTAACTTTTACACAAGTATATTAAAAATGTTTACATTTCATGCTCTGTAAAAGATGGCTTTACTTATTTTCTCTCCAGAAATTCAGCGTGTACTTTAACCAGCTGTGCCAGTCTTTTGCATTAGACAGTGTGTGTTTGTGAGTAACTTGAACTGTAGTGTTTCTCTGTGCTCTTTATGTGAGATGGTGTACATTATGCCATAATGTTTGTTAGCGTGGTGGACTTTAGTGCTTTCAGAGCGGCTATAAAAATGAGTTTATTGTACGCAGCAGAATTGTCGGTGTTGAATGAACTCCTGTAGAGAGGCTGAATCTAATTTAGCGGCCGTGATTTTACTGTGTGCTTCATCTCCCGGGGTCCACAGAGACACGTGACTCACAATTAAATCTGCTAAATAAAAGCTGCTGTCCTCAAACTATTACAGCTTCTTCTTTTGCTGCAGTGGATGTGACAGACTCTGACTAATAGCAGATTGATGAGGCTTCATCAGAGGAGCTGTGCTTTTATTAGTGTTTCTCCAACACTTTCTCTTGAGATGTGGCTGGTGCATGCTGATGGAGACGTGGTATTAAAAGCTTTTTACCGGCTGCTGGAGTGCGGCGGGCTCAGGCTGCTGCACACTGCTACTGAGTGGAAACGTTGCTATGGAAACATGATTCTATAGATTGAGGAATCTGTGTGTGTGTGTGTGTGTGTGTGAGTGAGAACATTAGGGTGAGTCTGCAGAAAGAAATATAATAGAGAACTAACTATGCTATTGAAAAGGCTCGGCTCAGAAAGCCTCAACACAACAATGGAAAGACAGCAGCCTTATCCACTAACCACAGCTTCTACTCACTCTCTTCTTTCCTCTCTCTCCCTCCATTTTTCTCTCTCTGCTGTCTCTTTTTATCTCGCTCTGTTTGCTCTGCTCATCTATTCACTTTCTTTTTTCTGTTTGTCTCTTTCAGTCTCTTGATCTTCTTTCTTCTCTCCGATTGTCTTCTCCATCTCTCTGTTTCTGTCTGTCTGTCTTGTCTGTCCTCTCTCTCTCTCTCTCTCTCTCTCTCTCTCTCTCTCTCTCTCTCTTTCTCTTTCTCTCTCTCTCTCTCTCTTTCTCGCTCTCTCTTTCTCTCTCTCTCTCGCTCTCTCTCTCTTTCTCTCTCTCTCTCTCTCTCTCTTTCTCTCTCTCTCTCTCTCTCTCTCTCTCTCTCCGAGTTATGAAGAGACAGAGGAACTAATCAGGTCGGAGAGGGAGACAGTTCTGTCTCTCTGTTCATTCACTTTGTCTGTCTCTCTCTCTCTCTCTCTCTTTCTCATTCTTTCTTTCTCTCTCATTCTCTTTCTCTCTCTGCTCTCTCTGTCTCTCATTCTGTCTCTTATAAAGTTATTTAAAGATGTTGGAGGAACTAATCAGGTGGGAGAGGGAGACAGTTCTTTTCATCACTCTTCTCTTCTCTTCTCTCAGTGAGTTATGTAAGGTTGTGAGAGGAACTAATCAGGTGGGAGAAGGAGACAATCAGGAGGTTTCATTTGCATTTGGCCGCTGGCATAGACTGTACTGGTTATTCTGTTCTTCTCTCATCTGAAGGACGGAGCTGAAAATATCTGAAATCTGCAGAGCCGCGTTCTTATCGCGATATCAACCTCCTCTGCTATCTTAAGAGGTACAATATGCAAATTAGCCTGTGTTGGCCAATCACAAATGATTTGGTTGGTTGAATAAATTATGCACTCGAACGTGTATTTAATAACTCTGATCAAAGTGTGTAATTTGTTATCAGCCAAATTATTCTTTATATTTTGAGTAGATTACATGACTCGGGCGTAAATGAAGCATTACTCAACTGACCAATTAGCGTATTGTACACTTTATTTAAATGAGGTTAGTTATGTAAACATAGCGTTTGTCTTGTTTTGTCCCATTAAAGAGAAAATAACATCCAATCTCATTCACCAGTATATTCAGACGTTTTTTAAATGTTTGTTCTTAAATATTATTATTATTATTATTATTATGTTAATAATATATTATACAACTGGAAAATTGAATATAAGTCATTTACTAATAGTTGTTGCAAAAAGAAAACAATGGGAGTGGTCACTCTCTTTGTGAAAACTGTATAACTGTGCAAGAAATTTCCTCTTAAGATGAATGAAGTAATGTCGGCTGAATTTAGCTTTGAAGGAATAAAAATTGATGATTGGTGCATCTCTAAGGCAAATGTCTGTTTTATTTTTCATATGTATATCAATGTGAGTATCTCAGCATCTTTTCTGTGTTGACTGAACTTATTCATTGCATTTTCCATTTTCTACATGTCTGACTACCAAGCCTGCCCTAAAGCTCCTCTTCAAATAGAGACAGGAGGCTGCAGATACACAGCCTGAAGTGGAAGACATGTCGATGCTTCCTCTTGTCACTTACACATTGACACCAATCAAATCAGCGCTCTGCTCTAGTTAGACACGTCTTTGTTTCTGAAGATTCGAGACCCGCATAACTCTCCAGACGACATTATCTTTTGAATGTGGGTGCATGAGCGTGACTTGTTGCATTTCAGCTGTGTCTGCTCTGCTGACAGTGTGTGTTTGTCATGCTTTTGTTGATTTGCTGCACTCTCTTGTGTATGGTCAGTGTGCAGCTGCTGTGGTCATAGGGAGAGAGAGAGAGAGAGGCCATCAAGTCCAGAAAGCCTTCATACAGATCATTTCACACAGTTTGTTCTCCATATCTCTGTCTCTGACCACACAGTCCACTGGAATGCTTTTGAGAGAGCTTTATCTGTGCAAACAGGATCATTTTGGTTGAAAATCATGCAATTATGTCTCCTCCTTGTTTATTATTGTGCGTTTACTGTCATAAATCATGTAGCACCAACAAACCAGCAGCATTCCCAAAGCCTCACAACCCAAGATCTTCTCTCAATGATAGATTCCTTGCTTTTGGAGTTGCCATGGCAACTGATATTGCCTGTGTGTGTGAGCGCACATGTGGGTGTGGATGTGTGTGTCGCCTTGTCATGAAGGCTTCCATTTTTGCTTCTTGACTCAGGACCAGAAATGTCAGACTGAGTGTGTGTGAATATTTATGTAAATGAGTGTGTATAATAGTTATTATACACTCACTGGCCATTTCATTAGGTACACATGCCTCGTATCTACACTCATTGTCCATTTTAGCTCCACTGATCATACAGGTGCACTTTGTAGTTCTACAGTTACAGACTGTGGTCCATCTGTTTCTCTGTATACTTTGTTATCCTCCTTTCACCTGATCTTCAATGATCAGGTCCCCACAGAGCAGAAATTATTCAGGTGGTGTATCATTCTGAACAATGCAGTGACACTGACGTGGTGGCGGTGGTGTGTTGCACTGGTATGATTTGAATCCGACACATCTCAGCACTGCTGGAGTGAAAACGGGGACTATCCAGCCAAGAGCATCCTGTGACCGTCAGTGAAGGTCTAGCGGATGACCCAAACAAACAGGCATTAACAGCAGAGCGGAAGAACAGAGTGAGAGGAGGGTAATAAAGTCTGCAGAGAAACAGAAGGACTACAGTCTGGAAGTGTAGAACTACACAGTGCACCTTTGTGGTCAGTGGAGCTGATAAAGTGGACAATGAAAATGTCTTCAGGTACAATTTTGCCATATTGATCACCCCAGGGAGTGTGTGTGTGTGTTTGTGTGTTACACACACCTATATTTAGAGCAGTAGCACAGCCATCAGGAAAGGCGCATTACTGACCTCAATCCTGTCCCATCAGGAAGCGCCTTGAGCTCTGGACATGCAGCTGGTGTGTGTGTGTGTGTGTGTGTGTGACTGTGCGTGTTGGGGGGCACGTGTTGTGAGGGCTGCTGGCTTTACTGTGTTGAAGGATAAGGAGTTTACTTTAATCTGTACACAGTGAACGGATTGGTTCTTCTCCAGCAGTTATGTTGTGTGTGTGTGTGTGTGTGTGTGTGTGTGTGTGTGTGTGTGTGTGTGTGTGTGTGTGTGTGTATTTTTACTAGAAGGACACACTACTGACACAGATCTGTCATACGAGAGTTGTTGTGACCCGTTTTTTTTTTTTTTTCTAAATTAATTTTTAAGCCCACTCTCTCTGGGTATTATGGTAAGTCTTTTGAATAAAGGATTTTATTAGGTTGTGTCTAATGGTTTTGTCTGTTGCTTCCAGTAGAAAAGCAGATGATGGATTGCAATCTGATCTCTTTTGATTAGCAACAGTCAGAAAGTCAGAAATTCAACAGTGCTAAATCAGGCAGTGATACAGTGCATCATAGGGTGCATTATTACAGGTAGATATATTCAGATGTTTTTAGAAAAAATATAATACAATGTTACTTGAAGACATTTTCACAATACTTAATAATAATAATAATAATAATAATAATAATAATAATAATAATAATATAGTTATATACCGGACTAGTTATGCTCTCTTTGTAATGAAACATGCAACTTGTCATTGTTCTTTAACTACTGATATATTCAAAAGCATCATTGTGATGAAATGTATTACAGTAATGACAGTTTCATTAAATCCAGCCCTACATATATGTTTATAAATATCTCATTTTGATAGGATTTTCCCCGACCTAATTTCTAAAAGTAGCATCCTCTGGGTTGGCAAACACTGAGCTAATTGAATCCGTGTTGTAATGCTCGATACTGTGTTACACCGTCTGAAAATCTGTCTGGTTTAATGGCATTAATTTAATACTAGAGATAAATCTGATCTTCTGGCAATATCAGATCATGTCACAGTCAGAGGCAAATTCCCCGACACTGTAATTTGATTTCCTACAGGCTGAACTTGTGCTCAGGTAGAAACGTATTTAATTCCATTAACTCCTGAAAACTCCACATGCCCTAGTGTATATTTTTATTGTGAAATTTTAGCAGATATACAATTCATTGTAGAATAAGTAAATAAATACTGTTCAATTGTTTTTGTTTTTTCAATAGCAGTTAATCTCTTAACTATAAGTTGTCAAATCTGTTGGTTCTCTGTTGGATAAATAATCTAAAAATATTCTAAATAAACAAAATAAATAAATAATATTAATAATATTATATCATCTGATTGTCAAAGACATATGTCTTCTAATCTTGTCCTGCAGAGCTGGTGTCTAGCAGAGTTTGGTGATTTTCTCTGCTCAGACACACCAACCTGACCTGGAAATTCATTGAACCAGCTGTTTAGGACAGCTGTGCAGGATACCATCCCTCCTGGAAAGGATTTGAAGATCAGAGGGCCAAAAGATATTCTAGTAATATCTTACAGTAGTTAGTGCTCACTACTGATAATGGCCAATACACATATACAGAACCCAAGCAATTGACCTTCATCAAGGTGATTTTAACCATCAACTCATTGTGCTGTATATTAGAGGCAGAAGAAATTTACTTTTGCTAATTTAGTCAGATCCTAACTGCAAAGTACACTGGACAGTTGATTCCAGCAGAAAAGCAGATGATTGATTGATTGCATCCTGATTTCTTATGAGTAGCAGCAGTAAGTAAACCAGAAATTAAAAAATTCTTGATCAGGTAGAGTAGTGACACCATACAGTGCATTATTACAGATTTTTTGGATATACTGTAAGTTGTAAAAATAAAATGATATTTGAAGACATTATCACAATACATATTAGAGATTATTATTATTAAGTGCCATTAAGTGAGTTTAGACTCGTAAAAGCCATATGAATTGTGTTCCTCCAGAGCATATCTTCGATATTACAGAAGAAAGTAAACTTAATATGAGGGCGAGTCACAAGAGGGTTCACTTTAGTTATATTAAAACTTCTGTTGGCTGCAATGTCTTATATGAGATCTTTCTGTAGTAGGTGGCTATGTCCAGGTTTGGATGTGTTACATCGGTCCATTTATAACTGCAGTGCAACAAAAATGGCCGCCCCACTTATGATCTGCATGAAAAATGAGCAGTGTGCAGTGATCTGTTGCAGATACTTTCAGACATCTGTAAAACAAAATTTGATAAGACATGGATTCATCAGTACCAGCCAGAGAATAAACAGCAGAGTATGGAATTGAATCATACTCAATAGCCGACCAAGAAAAGGTTCAAAGTCAACCATCCACTGGAAAATTTATGCTGACAGTTTTCTGGGTCTCCTGAAAGAAGCCATAAGAGGACGGAGATTTGCGTCTGATGAAGAGGTAAAGACGGTGGTGCATTTGTGGCTCACAGCTCAGCCAAAAACATTTCGCATCGGAGAATATGAAAACTTGGTAGAAGGACAAAGTGTATTGAAAAGCAGGAAGATTATTCGAAAAAATGCATTTGTCTTGTTCTGTATCTTTTTCAGTTTTTGTTCTCAATAGCTAGACCTCAAACTTATGAATGAGCTTCATTTATATGATTATACTTTAGTTATATTCTTTTATTCTCTTGAGTTTGCATTTGTGTTGTATTTACCGGTACTGTGTTTAGAAATGTTAGGGCTGTCAACATTACCTTTTGAAGAGGTGCATGGTCCGTAGCTCCAGGCTGACTTGCGTTCTGATTGCAGAGAGCAAGTTTACGAGCTCTTTCATAAGGCATTGCAGACCAGTACAAGTTTATTATTGTTCTCTTTAAACAGAAGAACAATAAAACACTAGTGATGTGGGACTTTCATATTCATGTGTTTTCTTGTTCAAAATGAGATTTTCATGCCCTAACGGAGACAAAATCTGCTAATCTTTGACCTTGTTTTGTCACGTTCCTTGCTATGAAAAGTAAATTCAGTCTTAAAGGGCCAGAACAGATTAGACACTATCTCCATCTTGAAAACGTTTTGTTTTGTTTCAAATCTGATTTTTTACCTTAATGTGGCTCAGATCTGATGTTTTCAGGGCTGTGTAGACGTGTCAAATCCCATCTTTTCACATCAGATCTGAGTCACTTTCATATGTGGTTCTAGATCAGATACGTATCAGATCTGTGGACATGTGACTTGAAGGTGACGGTCAACCAGCTGGCATTTATTCACCTTCTTCACCTGATCATGTACAGTCCAGCACCTGTTTACTGTCCTCCTGAGCAAAACACCATCACACATCAGCTACTAACACGTCTGTTTTACTAGTTTTACTCAAATCAGTCTCACTAATACAGGGTTGCCAGATCCCCCATAACTTCTACCGATTTTCTAACAGAAAGTCACACTACACAAACAGAAACTAGCCCAAATTCTAAAGTGACACAAACATTTCAATGAGCTTTAAAATGTAAATCTTCTTCAAATCTTACTTTCTCATTAAATTTCTTCTTTTATTTGTGCAAAAACTCTACAAACCGCCAACTCTTAAGTTTTACCAGCGACTGTATTTTTGTAAATCTGGCAACTCTGCACAAATGTAAAATTTTTTGTTGATGGTGTTGAAGGCAACGTGTAAACACATCAATGTGTGCATGTGAGCTGTTTCAGGGACGGATTCAGAGACGGGTCACTTACATTTGTGAATGTGAACCGTCAATATAAAATACAAAATAAATCTGATTTGTGTAAAAAATCAGATTTGAGCGACGTGGCTGTAATGTGAACGTAGCCTAATAATCAGGTGCAGATGACCATTTTTGTGTACAGTCATTACACAAACATAAAGTAGACATAAAGTTATTTAATGCTTTATCTCACTGATTATCAAAAGCAAATATGCTCTTGTTTATTGTGTGAACACATTTATTTCCTTTAGAAATCAGAAAATCTCTTTTGTGTATGCAGTGTTTTCTTCATTTTTGCATGTTTCAGAATGTAATAAAAATTCATTTAGAAACTGAGCGATCAGGAGAAATGTTTTCTCATTTATCAGATGAAAGTAAGATGAAATGGAA